>CM018040.1:25091488-25253988 GCA_008638375.1 Nyssa sinensis
CTCATAAGTGAATCCCAAAGGGCTTCACTAGCTCGTAGTGCTTATGCACGATTATCTTGCATTACCAGTGGCAATAGGAGGTATATAAAACATTTACAAATAAACCTTTAACTTGAGTCCAGAACTTCGGAGAAAGTTAACTTAGACCCTCTCGGATTTCTATTTGGCTTTAGGGGCACTTTAACGTATCTTACCAGGGGCAAAATGATAATTTGCACTTTAACGTATCTTAATTTTTTGGAAACTCATCTCATAAAACGGACCCCGCCATTGGGTACAGAATGTCTGACATAGTCAAAATACACTATTCGTTTATTTAATTTGGACATCAGATTATATTTTACATAATTAAATCAATTTATTATTTTTTTTATTTTTATTTTTTACATAATTAAATCAATTTAATATACTAAATTAATTTAATTAGTTAAATTAATATTATATATTAATTTTTGTAAGTATATGCCACATGTGCCATGGTGGCACAATGGCAGCAAGTTGGATGGTTAAGGCTTTGACCCATCTAATGGTTACCCGTTCGATTCCTAGGAGGCGCAACCCCTTTAACTTTGAACAAGGATTTAAAACAGGATAGGCTATCTTATTCCAATAGTGTATATCAAATCAGGCCCCTCCCCCATAACCAAACAGACCATATTGAGTTTTAAAATTTAAAACATAACACCCAAAACGGTGCTGTCCCACTAAAGGCCTTATGTATGATGGGTCGGGTCCCAAACCGAGTCCGTTTCGACCAATACTATTCATCTTCTTCCCCAACACCCCCACACTGTAGCCCTAATTTTAGTCTCTTATCTTTTCAATATCGTGACTTTTGTGTGGGTAATTTCTTCTGTTTTTCATTCCAAAACGTTTCTGGAACACCAAGGTAGAGTTTGGCATTCATTTGAGAGCTCAAATTGAGCTCAACAGTTCGATTAAAACCTTACATCCCCCATGGTTTCTTGGCTAGTAAATGGAGATTTCTCCATGAAATTTCATGGGGTTTGGCTTGTTGTGATCTTTAGGTCATGGGGCTTCAAACTACATTCTAAAAACAGGATTTGGAACTCTGTGGAGGGAATTAGGTCATGAACCCGCGACCTGCAACTCCATTTTTGGGGCTCTTCCTTTGTGTGTTTAGGTCATGGTGTAGTGTGTTTAGAACACCCATGGGGTCTAGTCGATGTTTCAACAAACCAACTCGGGCATCTCATCACCATTATCCCCACTCTCAGTCATCACCTCCCCATTGTCACGCATAACCATCACTCGCTTGTTTGGACATTAAGACTTGATGTGCCCTGAACCCAAACATTTAAAACATTTAATATATGTATTCCTTGAAGGTTGGAAATCTACCTTGGGTTTGTTCTTGCTAGTTCCCTCACCTTGTCCCTTAGATGGTTCGGCCTTCCTCTTTACTACAACTCGATCATTTCTATCCCACTTTGATTTCCAAGGAGTGCCAGAAACTGAAGTATACCTTGTTGCCCCTCTTTTCTTTAACTACCTCTCCACCTTCATAGCCATGTGCACCATGTCTTCTACTTCCACATAATGCTGCAACTCAACTACATTGGCTACGTCTCTATTCACTCCACTAAAAAATCTAGCCATTGTGCCCTTCCGATCCTCCTCTACATTAGCCTGAATCATAGCCACCTCCATTTCCTTGTGGTAATCCTCTACACTCCTAGTCCATTGTGTAAGGTTTTGTAATTTTTGGTAGAGGTCTCTATAGTAGTGGCCATGTATAAATCTCAGCCTCATGAGAGCTTTCAACTCACCCCATGTTTCTATAGGTCTCTCGTATATCCTCCTCTTATTGGTTACCAATTGATCCCACCAAATAATTGCATAATCAGTGAACTCAATTACTGCCAGCTTCACTCTCTTCTCCTCTAAATAGTTGTGACAATAAAAAATCAACTCTATTTTCTTCTCCCACTCTAAATAAGCTTTAGGGTCATTCCTACCTTGAAAAGATGGTATTTTCACTTTGATACTCTTAAGGTTCCTATCCACCCCATCTCGCCCCTTTGGATTTCTCCTATGTCCTCTTCCATGCCTACCTCTTCTAGGTTTTCCCATTCAACCCATTCCAACTTCAGATGCTATGTCTTCCCCAGCCTCATCGTCTTCTACGTTCTCATACTCATTTTCAATGATAGGCTCACGTCTCCTCCTATCTTGCCCATCTTGCACATTTCAAATCACGACTTCTTACTTCTCCATCCTATCCCTCATCTCCCCTAACACCAAATTCAACCGTTCAAACTATTGTTGCATGGCCTGCAAAACAAAGAATGAGTTAGCTGCTTCCTCCTTACGTGTTGCGTCAATTTTATGAGACATTTTTAATGCCCTGCAAAAGAAAGATGTTAGTGGTAAAAAAAAAACCTCACACACTCCCTTATGTGTTTACGCTCAAATATTGTCACACCACTCGTGTTTCACTCTTTCGGGTTCTTAAAGAACTAGTTGAACTAAATTAAGACACAACCTTGTATTATTCCAACCAGCAATAGATTCAAGAAACAAAAAGGAATAAAAATGACACGGATCTAAAGGAATTGTACGTGGAAAAGAGCAATTAGGTAACAAGATACTAAAGATGATATATTCAACGCATTTGAAGATAAGGATGAATCAACACCAAAGCACTTCAATTTTTGGATTGCAAAGTATATCAAATAGCCATTTCAGAATTTTTTTTTTTTTACAACAACCCTTGAATACGCTGTTTTTTTTTTTTTCAAATATAGATTCGGTCACAAGCAGTAACAATAATTGCAAATTCTGAAAAAGATTGATTTGATTTCAACAATAAGAAACCAAAATAGAATGAATCACAACAAAGATTATAGATACAAAAATTATAGATCTGGAATTTAAAACAAAGATTCTTGTAATCAATTAAAGAATTCATAGGTCTGAATTCTTGAATCAAATACACGGGTAGTCAATTTGCAAGGATCACATATCTGAATTCAACCACACGAAATTAACAAGAATGCAAAAGGAACTGCAAATCAGAATAGAAAAACCTAGAACACACCTAACACAAAACCCAAAGTAAGAATTAAAAAGGATAAATCAGACCTGATTTAGAGTCTAAGCTCTGATACCAAATGATGTGAACCCGTGAGATCGAAATCCCTTGAACCCATAATCAAATTGAAACTTATCCAAGAAAGCCAAGAATAAAGTCAAGATCATCTAGACCCGTTGAAAACTTGTTTTAAGAACCTAGATTCGATGAGAACGCCACAAAGGGTTTGCCTTTGATAAGTTCGTAGTTCAATCCAAAACACATAGAGAAAATTGAAAAATTCTCTATGAAGAAAGCTTTATTCACGTTCCTAGCCTCCAAATTATGGCTACAAGTCCTTTTAAAACCCTCCATGAAACCCTAAGGCCAAATAAGGCTTACATCAATTAAAAGACACAGGTTGAACATCTTCAACCCCAAAACATCCTAAACTACCGATTAAAGCTAATAAAAGAAATCCACTAAATGAGTTAAATAGTCCCAAACACCTACAACCATAAAAACATAAAATAGGCCCACACGCCTATATTTAACGAAATAAAAAGTCTACACAAAACCACTAGGCTATGCCGCCCCCCTCTGTAGCTTGTATCAAATAGATTAAAGCTGGTTCTTTTTCTTTCAAGCCCATCTTGAATGTTAGGGTCTTGCTTGATGAATTTGAAAACTCAACCCAAGTGGATTACACCAATCCTTGCATTGCTTCCTTGATCCTCATAGCTCTTGACCTTGTGATTGGCCCATCTGGAACTTGTAAGGGATCTTTAAGACTCGGTCCGCCATGGTGACCATCAATGTGGCTCCATACATGAAAGAGAACAAGGTGGCGGTCCAACCCCCTCTTGAGGTTCTGAATGAAGGGAATAAAATTTGGGCTACAACTTTAGTGGGCCATTTTTAGGACCAAAAATTAAATTACCAATGCGTTAACAATGTGGCATTTCGTCTGTAGGGAAAGAAGGTTTAGAAGAGGTGTTGACTAATGGGAGAGGCCTTTTTTTTTTTTTTTTAGATTTTTGGATCCTATCTCAATGGTAGCCCTTTTGGAAGAAGGACCATGGCATTTTCTAGGTGCCCTATAATTTTACAGAAATGGAGGCCTAAAATGAAACTTTCAAAGGAATCCTCTGAGACAATTCCCGTATGGGCTGGATTCTATGACATTCCCTTAGAATTATGGAAAGCAAAGGGGTTAAGTTATGTTGCGAGTGCTATCGGCAAACCCCTCTGTACAGATGCCACAACTAAGCAGCTTAGCCAAATAAATTTTGCTCGTATTTGTGTTAAAATCGAACTTGGTACGGACCCCCCGAAATAATTTGAGCTTTAATTGGATAAGGAAGCAAGCGTTACTTTTTATGTTGAATGCCAATGGATTCCTAAATTATGCTTTAAATGCAAGAAATTCGTGCATGGCTAAAGTCAATGCAGACTTCCTACTAAGCAAGCGTGGAAAAGTAAGGATATGTAAGCTAAGGAAGTAGAGGTGAACTGTAATCCCAATTTTAGTGGGGACCCTAATATTCAGCCAAAGGAAACCAAAGTCAGTGACCGTCCCTGCCAAAGGCAAATATCTCTCCTACAGAGCCAAGTGTGTATTTGCAAAATCAGTTTCAAGTGTTGTATGAAAATGGAGAAGCCTCCACTAGTTCTACTCACTAAGAAGAAATAGGGAAGAAGGAGGTGGTCTATGAAAACTGCGTGGAGAGTCCTTGTGATGTGGCTGCTAAAGTGGAAAGTATCTATATTTGGAAGTTAGGGGATCTGCGGACTGAAGAGGATTTGATAGAGGAAGAAACAATCCCAGCTACTCCACTTGATGGAGGTATGTATGAGCAGAAAGAAGGAGCTCAGATCTCAGGGCTGGATACCACTACTATGTCAGATTCATGGGACATCGGGAGGCAGTTGGCAAATTCCGTAGAATTGCTTAAAAAGAAGAACCAGGGTAGTCGCAACAATAAGGGGATTGGTGCTACTAGTAATGCTACTTTCCTTGAGAACTCTGTTAGCACCTCAGCTAATGCCTCTCAGCCTGATAGCCCCACCAAGTTTACAGAACAGCAGAAATCTTCTTATGCAATCCAGCCTATAAAATCAATGGAGATAGGAACTACCAGTAGTGATCCTCTCCTTGATTGCCCAGATATTCTGCAACGTGACTCTCATCAGTACCCCACTGGTCAAGTTATGGCCATGACTTCTAATCAGCATCCAAGTCTCCCTTTGTCCCCAAATAAAGCTAATTCCAGCAGGCCTCTTCCAGACGACAGCAGTCCATCCGCAAATCACTATTCTGATTGAACCGCTTCTCCTGAATCTAATTCTTTAGTGGACAGAATCACCAAAGTAGATGAGGTTGACACTAGAAGTAATTACACACGTAATCAGCTCAAGAAGCAAAGGCGGCAGAGAAGGCTTTTAAGGAAAAAAGGGACACCAGATCCCAATCTCCTCTCCTATTCTCCATGAACTTTGCTTGTTGGAATATACGGGGATTGAACAGCCCCTCAAAGCAGCGTGAAATCCGATCCTTTGCTCGTGATTATTCTCTTTGTTTCATTGGTATTGTTGAGACTAAAATTAAGGTAGCTTCTAAAGATCCCATTTTTAACTCTCTCATTCCTGGATGGTCTTTTTTACATAACTATTCTCATGCTCCCTCTGGGCGGATTTGGATAGGATGGAATAACTCTATTTTGCAGATTCACTCTTCTTGTGCCAATGATCAAGCCATCCATTGCAATGCTACAGTTAGAGCCACCAATTCTCCCATCGCCATTTCTGTTATTTATGGTTCCAACTCTCCAATTCATCGGGATGACTTATGGAGCAATATCTCTCTCCAGGCCTCCATTTCCAAGGATGTCCCATGGCTTCTACTTGGCGATTTCAATGCCATTCGTTTCCCTCATGAAAGGAAAGGTGGCAGTGTAATACCCCGACCCAACGAAACATTTTAGCGAATAAGATTCTAAATAATAAGGTCGATTTCGAACCTCAACATATACTTTCACCTCGATTACCGACCTTTAATTATGATGATAAATTTTAGAGATGAAAAATGAGTGTTATGCTCAAATTAACAAGTGAGGAAAATAATAACAATAATAGTTCATACACACACAAATTGTGTATTATAGATTTGTAATTAAAAATAAGTAAGCCAATATACTAACATAATTATATATATGATGTATATGTGAGTCTTCATATATGTAGGTATACATATAATAAAGCCACGGCTGATGTATATATATATATATACATAAGTAAATGCCAACTAGGTATATCAATATACCTACATATCTATGAAATTATAAATGAGTTAAAAAAAATAAATAAATTAAAGTAATAGAGAAATTAGAAGAAAGGTGGGGGAATAAGTGGACATCATGCACTGATATAGCTGTTCTCCACATGATACATGTTGGTCGGCAGCCATGTGACCACAATCTAGGTGTGCACCATGCAGCAATGGCTGACAACAGGTGGCAAGGCCATGTCTCCATAAGGCTGCATGCAACACACGTGTTGCTTAGGTTATCAACCTATAGATATATTGGAGTCTCTGAACATTGAACTTACAAAGAAATTAGAGACCTGGGAAGGAGATCTGGGGCGAAACAGAAAAGTGAGGAAGGAGAATTTTAGAGAGAAACCCACTGAACAGGTATCAATTTCATTTAAATTTCGTTGGATTATGTTTAGAATTAAAAGCATGCAATTGTAGGATTTTATTGTGTAGAATTTAAGCTTTGAATTGCAACACAAATGAATGAAAACCATCCAAAATTGAGTGAGAAAATCTGAGCTACAGTTGGAATAAAATTTTAAAACGTGGGTGCAGGTCTGAAATTAGTTGAACCAAACCTAGATTGGTGTCTTAGGCCTTAAAATAGACCTCATTAGGAGTCCTAAAACACTAGCCCGCGACCTCAAACCTAAAGGAACAGACCCCAAACAGTAAGTTGCAGGTCTCGGTCTCAAAATCCGACTTTCAGTTTTAGAGTTCTAAACTCGTTTTTGAAAATAGGAATCACACCCCCATACTGTAAGGATCGTATAGCAACAAATCACACTAAAAATAGTTGCGGAATAAGGGTGTATTACCAAAATTATTAGTTCGGTTATCATGGTTTAAACCAAACATTTAGGTCAACTATGTAGCCTCAAATGAATGCTAAGATGATTTACATGATGCCAGGAATCACCTCAGCCAAAAACAGTGACAAATAATTGAGCAGAAATCTACGAAATAGAAGAAATAAAACCCAGAAATTTAGGGCTACAGTAGGGTGAAACGGTGGGGAAGACGATGTACAGTTCAGATCACGGGTCGGGTCCTGACCCGATGTTTAAATAAAGGGTTCGGGTTACCCGGAACTACGTCGTTTAACTAAGTAATATTTGAAATTCAAATTTAGGGCTGACGTCATCATGACGTCAGCACTACGTGTCAAACCGGCTGGTCCAATTAACATTGGACCGGTTCAGTTGAAACAGAACTGAACCGGTTGGTCCAGACCGACAGTTTGTATAATCACCCTTTGACCCCAAAACTTTTATGGAATTCCACTGTGGCCCACTTTAAAATAAATTAATATTAAATTAATAATATTTAAATAATAAAAAATTACAAAATTGCCCCTAGTCCTCAAACAAGTCAAACGGAGTCCGAATAAAGTAAACGAATAGTGGATTTTGACTATTTTGGACGTTCCGGACTCAATGGTGTGGTCCGTTTTATGAGACGAGACTGCAAAAAAAAATTAGGACACGTTAAGTACAAATTACCAAATTGCCCCTAATGCAGCCGATGTCTAAATAAGACAAGTTATTAGTGTATTCTTATTATCTTGGGCCTTCTGAGATCAACAGTGGGGTCTGATTCACGAGACGGGACTCTGAAAAATATGACACGTGAAATGACCAAAATACCCCTAAGGTACCCGAAGCCAAATAAAAAGCTAAGAAGGTCTAAATTGACTTTCTTTGACGTTCTGGACTCAACGGTGAGGTCCGTATTACGAAATAAAGTACGAGAAAATATGATACGTCAATAAAATAAGGCTCACGATAAAACATTAAGACATAATACGATTTAAGCATAATTAGAAACATCAATAGGAGATATTTGAAGTACATTGAAGTTAATAGATTATTGTGAATGGTTTCTAGGAACTACAAAGGGAAGGGAACAACCAACTAATAGTGCAAACCCAAGAAATCAAGGTGAGTAATCTTGCATTTGAAGTGGAGATTTTAACTCCACGATTTAAATGATGTTTTAAACTTCAAAATATCTGAAGCATTGAATGTTTAAATTCCATATTTCATGACTCCCGTTTTGAAATATTCTGCTTTTATAATTCTCTTATGACATGTTCAGTAAATGATCTTTGTTACAGTTCTTTTTGAAATTGTTTAACATGTCATCTGTTCTGAAATGTTATTTCAACTGTGTGAAGATCCTATCATGAACATCATGTTTGTTTTAAATGCTCATAAAAGCATTTCTTGAAGAAGTCATGTTTAAATGCTCATAAAAGCAATTCTTGAAGAAGCTAACGTTTTGCAAGATAATAAAGATGCATAAGCATCTCCAATTATTGAGCACCCTTCGGGTTCTCAATTCAGAATAATGCTCGACAGCAGGATCAAATCCCCCAGGCAACGAGATCTCTCAGAAGTAAGACTAGGGTCTGGTTCGAAACGGATCCTTCAGTTAAAAAGTGAAAAGATGACAAATGATTTTTGGAAATGGAAGCAGGTTTTCACCCCCATTTTCACTGTGCATGTTTAATTGTTTGAAATGCATATACTCTATTTGAAGGAATGTTTAACTAGCTTGAATACTTTAAATGTTTCAAAGCTATCCGTTATGAAAAGTGCATGTACTCTGTGTTTAAAATGTACGAACAATTGGTAGTGTGCATTTTATAAACTCTCATGTGCGAAACCACTGCCAATTGAAAACCCATGACAGATGCAGGAATTACTCATTGGGCTTTTCGAAGCTCACCCCATTCCCTAAATTTTTTCAGGTAACGATGATGAATGAGAGCCTTGCTCCATTTGGGGATGACGACTAGTGACTTTAATATGATCAAGGACTTTTTGGAAGTACTAAGGACCCGTAAATGGTTGAATTTTGAAGTGTAATGGGACAGATTTTGGGATGTACTAGATTTTTGGAAAATTATGTACTTAAGCCGAGAGGCAACCGGATATGTAATGTAAATAAAACTCTAAATTTTAGTATGCTCTGATTATTATTATTATGTATACCGCTATGAAGAGCGGCAGTACCGGATGGATGTGCGACAGATTTTAAAAAGAAAAGAAAAAGTTTTTTTTTTCACGCTTCCGCAAACACAGGCCGCACCGCCATCCGATATTGTTGCTTATGTCTCGCCTCGCCCAAAGGCTCCCGAGCCTGAAGGCGGCGGTCGCGATCCGAGATCCGCACAGGGTGGGTTTCGGGTCGTGACAGAGTGGTATCAGAGCCAGGTTTTTTAGTCTTTGGGAAAGGCCAAGTCGTGATTTAGGTTAAGAAATCAAGACGATTAGTCCTAGGCTGACGTAAACAGTTTAGGGACTCTAAAAGACTAGAAATAGAACTATGGGTTAAGTAGGTTTTAAACTACCTACGATATGTGAAATATAGGACGTGATAGGAAGGCGGGGTATGGGACCCGCGTTATATGAAATAGATATGTGAAGTAAATGACGTGATAGGAAGGCGAGGTATGGGACCCGCGTTACATGAAATAGATATGTGAAGTAAATGACGTGATATGAAGGCGGGGTATGGGACCCGCGTTATATGAAGTAAATATGTGAAGTAAATGACATGATAGGAAGGCGGGGTATGGGACCCGTAGTAGAGTAGAAAGAATAGAGTTGAAGATTAAAAGTAAACGATCATTGTAAAAAGAGGAACAAAAAGATTTTGACAGTCACTAGTGTGCTATCAGGACCTCTGTTACCGGTAAGGAACGACCGCCTTATCATGTAACTAAGGGAACTGAGAAACACGCAGTGCTACCTTATCTAACGGTATTGAAGAAATCTTTAAACCAATGGGAGACATACATCTAATAGTTGACATAAAGAATTAGAAATTTTACGTTAGTAAATTAGAAGCAAGTAGTGATACGAGTTAACCTACCATTTATCTGAAAAGGATGAATCAAAGGTCAACTCTTAAATCACTAAGTAGATGAATATAACTTTATGTACTACAATATGTAATAGAAATGACGTAAGGAGACTAGAACTCTCGGAATAAAGAATATTCGAGTTTTGAGGACAAAACTCTTTCAAGGGGGGAAGGATGTAATACCCCGACCCAACGAAACATTTTAGCGAATAAGATTCTAAATAATAAGGTCGATTTCGAACCTCAACATATACTTTCACCTCGATTACCGACCTTTAATTATGATGATAAATTTTAGAGATGAAAAATGAGTGTTATGCTCAAATTAACAAGTGAGGAAAATAATAACAATAATAGTTCATACACACACAAATTGTGTATTATAGATTTGTAATTAAAAATAAGTAAGCCAATATACTAACATAATTATATATATGATGTATATGTGAGTCTTCATATATGTAGGTATACATATAATAAAGCCACGGCTGATGTATATATATATATATATACATAAGTAAATGCCAACTAGGTATATCAATATACCTACATATCTATGAAATTATAAATGAGTTAAAAAAAATAAATAAATTAAAGTAATAGAGAAATTAGAAGAAAGGTGGGGGAATAAGTGGACATCATGCACTGATATAGCTGTTCTCCACATGATACATGTTGGTCGGCAGCCATGTGACCACAATCTAGGTGTGCACCATCCAGCAATGGCTGACAACAGGTGGCAAGGCCATGTCTCCATAAGGCTGCATGCAACACACGTGTTGCTTAGGTTATCAACCTATAAATATATTGGAGTCTCTGAACATTGAACTTACAAAGAAATTAGAGACCTGGGAAGGAGATATGGGGCGAAACAGAAAAGTGAGGAAGGAGAATTTTAGAGAGAAACCCACTGAACTGGTATCAATTTCATTTAAATTTCGTTGGATTATGTTTAGAATTAAAAGCATGCAATTGTAGGATTTTATTGTGTTGAATTTAAGCCCAGGATTGCAAATCATTGGTTCATTGTATCATTGGGAAAATTACCCATTGGTCTACCAAATAGCTTTCTTATGCAGGACGGCTTCAACTTATCAAATCAGTGCTGTTCAGCATTCAAGTTTACTGGTCCTCCCATTTCATTCTTCCCAAGAAAGTGGTTAATCAAATTGAGCAAGCAATGAGGTCGTTCCTTTGGAGTGGTAACCACCTCATCTCATCCGGTTCGAAAGTTGCATGGGATGATATTACGTGTCCTAGAAATGAAGGGGGTCTCGGGATAAAGAAACTTTCTGATTGGAATAAAGCAGCTTTGGGGAAGCTTATATGGGCCATGTTTCAAAATCCTTCTCATTCCCCTTGGGTTCTTTGGATTCGTAGTTACTTACTGAAAGGCAAGAGCTTCTGGGAGGTCAAGTGTCCCCAATCTTGCTCTTGGACTTGGAGGAAAATGCTTCAATTCAGATCTTTGTTCAAATCTAGCATCAAAATTTCTATTGGTAATGGCCTCTTTGCATCTCTTTGGTTTGATTACTGGCTCCCCAATGGCACCATATTCGACAATATGGGGGATAGAGTTATCTACGATTCGGGTCTGGGGAGACAGGTTAAAGTTAGCTCCATCATCTTGGATCATCATTGGAACTGGCCTATAGCTAACTCTCCTCATTTACTTGAACTTAAAAATGGTATGCCCAACAACCTTCATCCTTTCCCCCAACGGGAAGACAAGGCTATTTGGTTACCCTCCCCCGATGAGGATTTCTCCATCACCTCAGCTTGGGATCTTCTGCGCTGCCGTAAGCCCCTTGTTCATTGGTGGAAGCTTGTCTGGCACCTTAAAGCCTTACCCAGGGCTGGGTTTTTTCTTTGGCTGGCCATTCGGAATAGCCTTAATACCAAGGACCGCCTCTTCTTTTCCCAGCTTGGCATTGATTCCAAATGCCTTCTTTGTATGCGCGAGGCTGAGAGTCACAATCATTTGTTCTTCTCTTGTTCCTTCTCTTCCATCATATGGTCTCATTTGCTCTCCTTATGTGGGTTCCGATGCCCTTCAGGAGATTGGCAGTAGATTGTTCTTTGGGCTAGCAATACCTTTAAGGGTAAGGTATTCTCTTCTACTATAGGCAAGCTTACCCTAGCATGCACAGTCTATACCATTTGGAGGGAAAGGAATAGTAGATTGTTCACCACTTTAAAGAAAACTCCCCAGGCTATCATTGCTCAAGCTCAGGATATGATCCGTGGCAGGTTCGCTACCTCAAAAGGGATTGCAAACACTAACTCCAACAGACTTCTTCAAAGCAATTGGTCTCTCCCAAGTAGCATTTTTAATATGTAATGTTCTCATTCTTGTATGTCTTTGAGGGTATGCCCTCTTGTTCTTGTATTTCTTTTGTTTAGTTCTTGTGGCTTTGGGTTGGGAGTTCTTCTGCCTGTAGTAGTCCTTCCCTCCCTTTAGCTTGTTCGAGGGTATGCCCTCTTGATTTTGTACCTCTTTCTCCTTTTCTTTTATAAATTTATTTACTTACCAAAAAAAAAAAAAAAAATTTAACTTGCTGGAACGTCAGGGGTGTGAATCTCTCCGTGAAACAACAAGAAATAAAGCATCTCGTTAGAGCTCATGCTGTTTCGTGTCTTGGGATGGTGGAAACAAAGGTCAAGCATGCCAATTTTGAGAAGGTATCTCGCTCTTTATGTCCTAACTGGAGTTTTGTCCATAATTATGCTGATGTTGATAATGGTAGAATTTGGATTAGGTGGGATGATGAGGTTTTTCAGATTACTCTTCTTAACTCTATGGAGCAAGCAATCCATTGCCTTGCCTAAATTAGGGGAAAAGGGATTTGCCTTGGATTCTCATGAGAGATTTTAATGTTGTTCGATTTAGTAATGAAAGGATTGGTGGTAGTACAAATTGGCCTCCTTGTATGGAGGAATGTAATAACTGCCTTATCGATGCGGAATTGAAGGACTTCAGGTACACTAGATGCCATTTGACTTGGACCAATCGTTAATATGGCAATGATACTATCTTTAGAAAGCTTGACTGTGTGTTGGCTAATGATAGATGGATGGTGAATTTCTTGCCTTCTGGTGTGTCAGATCATAGTCCTATGATTATTCGGACTAGAGTTGATTTTAAATGCAAAGAGAGGTTGTTTAAGTTCTTTAACTTCTGATTGGAATGTGAAGCCTTTGAGCCGGCTATCTGCAAAGCTTGGAATCAAGATATTGAAGGATCTGCTATGTTCATTCTGAGTAGGAAGTTTAAAGTAGTGAAAAAAGAATTGAAGATTTTAAACCAAGCTAGAGGGCGGATTTCTTCTGACTCTATTGAGGAAGCCCGGTAGCATCTCTTTGCAATCCAACATTCTTTGAATTCTAGCCTTCTTGATATTGATTTGAAGAACCAAGAAAAGCTAGCCTTGCAACACTTTACTCAATTAAGCAAGTGGGAGGACAGCCTGATGAAGCAGAAGTCGAGGATTCAATGGCTTAATGAAGGGGATCAAAACATGAGTTTCCTTTTCAAGAGTATCACTCAGAGGAAAAATCACAACAAAATCAGAAGTTTACTTGATGAAGTTGGTAATAGGATTGAAGATAGAAAGGAAGTCTCTGCTGCCATTGTGGATTACTACCATGATTTATTGGAGAAGGTCCCCTCAAACCCTTATCTTGGAAAAGGCCAACTCAAAGATTTCATCAACAAAGGTATTTCTCATGCTCAAGCTCAGCAGTTAAGTAAGTTCGTAGGTCGAGACAAGATTAAAGAGACTTTGTTTAGCTTGCACCCCAATTAAGTGCTAGGCCCGGATGGTTTTAATGGGCATTTCTTTGGGCTACTTGGGATATTGTGGGTGAGGATGTTATTGCTGCAATCGAGGAGTTCTTTCAACGAAGTTCTTTGCTTCGTGAGCTCAATGCTACCGCCATTGCCATTGTGCCTAAAGTTCCTAACCCCTCCAAGTTAAATGATTACTGCCCCATTTCGTGCTGTAATACCATCTACAAGTGCATTACCAAGATCCTTGCTAATCGTTTCAAACTTATTCTTGGTGATTTGATCGATAAGGCGCAATCTGCCTTTGTGTCGAGAAGGAGTGTCAGTGATAATATTTTTCTTGCCCAAGAGCTCATGCATAATTATCACAAAGAGAGGGGCACCCCGAGGTGCGCAATGAAAGTGGACATTTGGAAGGCTTATGATTTGGTTCGATGGGACTTTCTCTTGGATGTGTTTAATTTGATAAAGTTTCTAGCCACTTATATTCAGTGGATCAAGGCTTGTATTACTACTCCAACTTTTTCCAGTCACTTATGCCAGTGTGACCCCCTCTCTCCCTAATTATTTATTCTTGCTATGGAGGTATTCTTTATGATGTTAAGGTAGAAAGTTGATCAAAAGGTGAATTTTAAGTACCATTGGAGATTCAAGCAGCCCAAAATCACCCACTTGTGGTTTGCCGATGATCTTCTGTTATTCTACCATGACGACCTCAACTTTACTTCAATCTTAAAGGATACCATTGAAGAGTATGCAAAATTCTCGGGCTTAAATTTGAATGAGGCTAAGAGCAACATCTTCTTCTCTGGAGTTTCCACTTGAGGAAAACATGATATTATAGAAGCAGTGGGTTTTCAGGAGGGGAAGTTACCTATGCGTTACCTAGGGGTGCCTATGATTTCTTCTAAGTCGAAGGCAATTGATTGCATGGTGCTGGTTGATCAGATTATGTCTAAATTTAAAACCTGGACTTCCAAGTATCTTTCCTTTGCGGGTCGTTTATAGCTCATCAAGTCCGTCATTTTCAGCATGCAGTTTATTAGACTTCGCATTTTGTGCTCCCGTAGAAGATTATTCGAGAAATCAAGAAGATTATGAGGGCTTTTCTCTGGCCCGATCCAAATTTGAAGTCTTCTAAAGCCAAGGTTGCTTGGGATGATGTCACTTACCCCAAAGACGAAGGTGGGTTGGGGATTAAGAAGCTGGAGGATTGGAATAAAGCTGCAGCCTCTAAGCATCTCTGGCGGTTGAATGATCCTTATAGCTCTTCTTTGTGGGTTGCTTGGATTCATTCTAACATTTTGAAACAAAAGCATCTTTGGGAGACTACTTGTCTAGGGGTTTGCTCTTGGGTGTGGAGGAAGTTAATGAAGCTCAGAGCAGGGTCTAAATCTTTAATTTAGCACAAGGTGGGAAATGGTCAGCATACTTCCCTTTGGTTTGACTATTGGCTCCCGTCGAGCTCTATTTGGGAGGCTATAGGAGATCGAGTTATCTATGATTCTGAGCTTTCTAGATCTACTCGGGTAAGCCTCATCATTACAGGGAATAAGTGAAGGTGGCCTAGTGGTAACTTTCACCACTTAATAGAGCTTAAGCGCTCTCTTCCCTCGGGGTTTACTCTAAATCAGCATAGGATTGACCAACTCCAATGGTTGGGCCACCCTTCTAGAATGTTCTCTATGAATTCAGCTTGGCATGCGACTCAAGTCTCTAGGCCTCAAGTTTCATGGTGGAAGCTAGTGTGGTTCTCGCATGCTATCCCAAGATGTAGCTTTATCCTTTGGTTAGCCATTTACGAGAGGCTTACTACTCAAGACCATGTTTTGCAGTTTCGAAGCAACCTTGAAGTGAAATATGTTTTCTGTGGGTAGCTTTTGGAAGACCATGCTCACCTCTTATTTGGTTGTCCTTTCACCCTTGAATTATGGCTTTACTTTACAACCAAGTATAATCTGAGTTGGTCCCCTCGCCCTTAGCAAGACACAATTCAATGGGCCACTCAAACTTTTAAAAGGAAGTCAGCTCAGGGCTACATCAATAAGTTGGTGCTTTCTACTCTAGTTCATTCTATTTGGCTTGAGCAGAATTGGCGTTGTTTCAACGATGAATCAAGAATTAAAGATCAGCTTATTGAGGGTATTAATCTGATGTTGTGGATCAAGTTGATTGGGGACCGTAGCCTTAGACGTTTTTTGCTGGATAAAGATTTGTTATTGTGGTGCGATTTGAATTTGGACAATTAGTTGTTGGTTTGGTCTTTTGTTTGGTGGGTTAGGATGGCAGGCAATCTTGTTGAAGGCCTTCCTTCCTTCCTTTTTTTTTGGTAAGTAAAATTTTATAACCAAAAAAGGGATTTACATGAGGAACAAAACAAAACTAAAAAACAAAGAGCTACACCACATACAAAAAAACAAAACTAGAACCTATGGGAAAAGCAGGGAAAGCCTTCAACAAGATTGCCTGCCATCCTAACCCACAGAACAAAAGACCAAATCAACAACTAATGATCCAAATTTCAAATCCCACAACAATAACAAATCTTCATCTAGCAGAAACTTCTAAGGCTACGGTCCCCAATCAACTTGCTCTGCACCATTAGATTAATACCCTCAATAAACTGATCTTTAGTTCTAGATTCATCGTTGAAACACCGCCGATTTCACTCAAGCCAAATAGAATGAACTAGAGTAGAAAGCACCAGCTTACTGATATAGCCTTGAGCCAACTTCCCTTTAAAAGTTTGAGTGGCTTATTGAATTGTGTCTTGCTAGGGGCGACGGGACCAAGTCA
Source organism: Nyssa sinensis (assembly GCA_008638375.1). Lineage (NCBI taxonomy): Eukaryota > Viridiplantae > Streptophyta > Magnoliopsida > Cornales > Nyssaceae > Nyssa > Nyssa sinensis. Next base: position 25,108,292 of record CM018040.1, read on the forward strand.
GATTACACTTGGCTGGAAAGTGAAACCATAATTCAAGAGTGAAAGGGCATGTAACACCCTGACCCAAAGTATCCTAGTAAACTGTCACACTTTATGAGGTTTTGAAATAGTAGTTCAAAATTAACAACAAAAGACCGAGGATCGGGAAAATATACAATTAAGTATTTATGTTGCGTGTACACCCGTATATAATTATATACATGTATTAACATATGTATGAATACACACATTAAGTGTGTATTATTTGTATAATAAAAATATATATATGTATATATATGTGTATATATATATATATTGAATGCATGCATGTGAGTGTGTATTTAAGTATGTGTATAAGAGTAAGTATATTATGTATATGATTATATATATATATACATAATATATATATATATATTATGTTGATAGGAAGTTCGGCAGCTTGTGTGTGCAACTGGGTGTGAGTGTGTGCGTGTACTTGGTATGTGTGTGTTTAGTATAATATACATATATGCTAAAAAATATCAACAAAAAATTTAATGCAAATCAGAAAGAAAGGAAAGGAAATAGAAAGGAAGTCAGAAAAGGGAAGAAAAGAAGGGAAAACCTTGGGCTGCGTGGGTAAGAAGATTAGTGGTTTTGGTTTTGGTTATATATGGGGTTGCTCAGGCTAGAGAGAATCGGAAAAAGGGAGAAGGAAAAAGAAGAAGCTGGGAATAGTTAGAGGGATTTAGAGGATCCAAAAGAAAGGAAAATCAGAAGAAGAAGGTCACTGTTAAGAGGTAAAAACACAAAACCCATGATTTTCTCTCTCTAAAATATATGCATATATATAAGTTATTTTAAGTTTTCTTAGGCATATATGATATCTAGGTCACGTGACCTTGAATAAGACATGGAAATTTGGCCTTAAAACAGCCCAAAACACCAAGCCGTACACCATGACAGCCATGGATGGACCTTAGTAGAGCAGGTCTAAATTGTTGAAACCAAACCATGTTTGACTTATAGGAACCTTAACAAAACCCCCCAAAGTGTTTTAAAAACACTAAGTCGCAACCCCATAACTCAAGATAAACCCTAGAAATCGGAGTTGCAGGTTCGGGTTTTGAAACCCAACCTCCCAACCTTGCACCAAAACTGACTTTAAGGAATGAGGAATAAAACCCCTTGACCAGAGGGACAAAATAGGCCAAATCACACATGAAATAATGGAGAAACGAGCATTTACTAAGGGGATATCCAGAATTGCCATGTGAGGTGGAATGAGCCTTCTAGCTCAATCTAGAGCTCCAAATCAATGCCAAAATGTAAAGTGTACTCCCAGAAAGTGTTTAGGGTTGAAATAGAGAGATTTGATCCCTTAAACTTCACGAAAATGAAAATGAAAATTTTCAGGAAATAGGGCAATAGTAACTCAGGCGTGGGGAAGAAGAAGACCCCGTTGAGCCAACTCGTGAGTTGACTCAGCCGATCCTGACTGAGCTAGGTTGACCACTGTGTCGACTCAGACACGTGTCGAGGGGTAGGGCGAGCCATTACATAAATGGGACGGCGTTGTTTTGGTCTTAAGTTTAAAATAAGGAACCCTATTTGGTTACGCGTTGATCAGTCCCTTGATGCCCCTGTTTGGAACGGGATAGCCTATCCACGGATAAGCCTCCTATACGCTGTTTGGTCCATAAAAAATTAGAAAAATAAAAGGGGCCGCAGCCCCTAGGGTTCGAACAACCAACCTCTGCACGCCCAAGACCCTAAACCCCCACCCTTAACCCACTTGGACAGGCAAGCCCGTAGGTACATATATATATATATATTATATTTAAGTAATAGTATATAAAAATAAAAGGGGCACAGCCCCCTTCGGAATCGAACCCTCAACCACTTGCAACCCAAGAACCCCAAAACCTCCCCATTTTTCCATTGAGATAGGCACTCCCATGCTACATATCTTGGCATAATATATATATATATATTATAATAATAATATTAAATTAATTTAATTAATTAAATAATGGTAAAATGACCCGATGTCCAAATTAAACGTGTGAATAGTGTATTTTAACTATTTTGGATATTTTGAAACCAATGGTGAGGTCCGTTTTGCGAGACGAGACTCCAAAAAATAAAGACACTTAAAAGTGTAAAATGATCACATTACCCCTAGTACCCTTAAAGTCAAATGAAAGTCTGAGAAGGTCTAAATTGACTTTCTTTGACATTCCGAACTCAATAGAGAGGTCTAAATCATGAAATAAAGTACAAAAAAATATGGCACGTAAATATGTGAAGTTATGAAAGCAACCCTAAGAATTATTGAAGCTACTAGAAGAGTATACTTTAAGAGTATAACACCTAAAATAAAAAAATTAGGATTTAATTCGATCTAAGCATAAGTTAAGTTAAGTACTTACCAAAAAAAAAAAAAAGCATAAGTTAAGAGCATCGATAGGTGATATTAAAGTGAATGTGAAGTTAATGAGACTATTTATGAATTGTTCTTAGGAACTACGGAGGAAGGGGGAAAGCGCATTGTTAGCACTAACCCTAAAGACAGAGGTCAGTAATCCTATATTTGAAGTGGGGATTTAACTCCATGAATTTGAAGAAGTTTTAAATTCAAAATATTTGAAGCATTTGAATATCAAATTTAGTATTTACATGATTCTGTTTTAAAATATTTCTGTTCTTATAAACCCTATTGTAACACCCCAGACTTATGTTCTGATTAAAGTATACAATGAAAACTGTTTCTGAAATCTGATCTGTCATTTAACTGTTTAAATTCAACTGTTTAACATTGACAAAACCCATGTTAGCAAATTTTGAAATTCTGAGAAACTGATTACTAACACTGAACCCTTGGACACTGAGGCTAACCTAACTAGGAGTTGACTAGAAAAAACTGCGTCGAAAAATAAGTTACAGATTGAAAGTTAAGTAAGAAACAGCGAAACTGCTTAATGCGCAGCCAAACAGGGCCTAAGCCAGAAATAGGGAAAAAGACCAGAAATTGTGGCCAAGAGGATTTGATCCTTTGACCAAACTGGGCAGAATTTGGTTTACCAAAAAAATTACCAACTAGGCTAGGAACATCTTTGTGTATATATGTGCAAAGATATATATTTAAATAGCATTCATATTTGGCCATTCCCCAAAGTGGCCAATACCCAAACATGCAACACCTCAGCATTGCATCATGCTATGCCATAGCCATCATACCTATAGTTCATGATTGCACCATCTCCCAACCAAACTGCATGCAAAATAATCATGCATTTGGGGAGATGAAGGGTCAAGAGAAAATGTGATATATGAAATCTCCATATATGCAGATCTGTAATTGAGAGAGTTTAGTATACTGTTCCATAGAGAGAGAGAGAGAGAGAATCCTAGAGAGAGAGAGTGGGAGAATACAAGTGTATGCATTTGGAATCCATTGGAGAAGCTTAGAGGGAAGCTAGAGATTGGAACTGAAGGGCTGCACGACTAGGGGGAGGATCCAATCCAGCTCTTGAAGCTTCTGCTTGAGCACAACCAGTGAGGGAACCACTGTACACGTGAGTTGTTCAAAAAATTCTTCTGAAATTTTCTTCTTGAATATGGCTACTGTTTTGTTGTTGTTTGGACTGTTGATGCATGTATAATAACTTAACAATGAGACCTGGATTGTTTATGATTAATTTGGACCAACAAAACTGCCTTAAAACACAGAAATGGAAACAGATCGCCATTGATGGACCTCGAGGTTGCAGGTCTGATCCGACCTCAACCAACCGAACTTTGGATGATCAAAACATAAAATAGGACTTTGTAGAACCTTGGAAAACCCCAACCGCGACCTAGAAACCTAGGTTGAGACCCCCAAAAATGACACTATTCTTCTTGGCCCAAAAACCAAACCTCTAAACTAGACCCCAAAACTGAGATTTAAGGATGGGGGATTGAAGCCCTTGCTGTAGGGATTTCAGGGAACCAAACCCCGTGCAAAATGGTTAAGAAACGAGGCCATATAACCCAACTAAAATTTCCCCTGAACATCGGCCTAAATAGAACACCATGGGTGAATCCGCAGCTTGAAACCAGTGCCAAGAGGTTCGTTTTACTCCCAGAAGTCGTTTAGGATCGAAACCTGTTGAAAACAGCACCTAAAACTCCACAAAATAGAGGGGGAAAATTCTGTAATTTTCTAGGGCAACAGTAGCCCTAGACGGGTGGGGACGATGAACAGTGACCAGGTTTGGATCGGGTCTTCGGGTCGGGCCCCGACTCGAATAGGAAACGGATAAAACCCATAAACCAAAACTGCATCGTTCTGTTAACTGATTTTTAAATTTTTAATTTTAGGGCTGACGTCAGCCTGACGTCAGCACAGTACCTTGAACCGGTTAAAACCGGACTGGACCGGTCTGGTTCAGTTGCATACGGACCGAACCCTTTGGTTCAGTTTAAATCTTTTGAAAAATTACAAAATAGCCCCAACAGTTTTAGGAAATTTAACTCGGCCCAGTTTCTGATATTTTATTTCATTTATACCCCTGATAATTTAATAAATAATAAATTAAATTATTAATTAAATAAAAATGACCAAATTACCCCTAGGTCATTAATAGGTCAAATGAAGTCCAAATAAGTCAAATAAATAGTGTATTTCCACTATTTCAAACATTCCGAACTCAATGGCCGAGTCCGATTTGAGAAATTAAGTCCCAAAAAATACCGATACGTAGATGTAAATGACTATACTGCCCTTGATGGTACCCGAACCCAAATAAAACTAAAAGATAGTCCATCTTGACTATGTCGAACATTCCGGACTCAATGGTGAGGTCCGATTGAGACGAAACTGAAAACAATAGAAACCCTGATACGTTTAGGGCTATACACGTGACCAGATGACGAATCGAAGTCAAAACTTCGCAACTGTGAAATGACCGAAATACCCCTAGCCCTGTATCAAGTTAGATAACATCCGAATGAACTAAAAACTAACCCAATGAAAGCTTAGATAATTTCATGACCGGACTGCCTAGAGGTAGTACATATCCTGACATCTTGGGATTATGTTATAGGATAAAAACTCAAGCCAGTCATGGAAGGGAAAAACAAGAAATTTACCATTATGTCCAAAGCCGAAAGACTAGCTGACAAGAAGCAACAGGAGTTCATGCGAGAACTATTATGGCAACAAAAGATAATCGAACGGAACATAAGGATAGCCAAGACAACCGAGGTAGTCTCTGTTCGACCGTTTATATATAAAATGCCCACCAAGGCAATGATTGCAGAGGCTAAATTAAAGAAACAAGAAGACACCGAAACCCTGAGAGAGTGGATACAAAGGTAATTATCATAAAAACACATAGACAGCAAGATTGTCTAACTCAGGTTGAATTTTGAATTAAAATGAACCATGTTAAGTTTCATGTGAGATTTACGAAATGTTCATAAATTTTTTAGGATAAAGAAGGATAAGAAGAAGAGAAAGGTTTCTCAGTTAAGTCCCGTTACTGCACAAGGTGAGTAACCTAGACTCCTGAATTGGTGTATAAGTACACTGTCTAGTTATTGTACTTTTAAATAGTGTATTGTACCGTTCCTACTGATACACTGCCTTTCATGCTTCTACTCAATGCATAACTATATTTTACTCTGTCTGATTTCACTGTTCCGTATTGAAATGAAACTATCCCTGTTTTTACTGAAAGAACAACTGATTCATGGTACCAAATTCAGTCTTGAGCACTACATGAGCATATCGCACTGTTTGAATTATGCATACTGTACTGTTATCCTATTATACTGTTTTGCTCTGCTCGTTGCTGAACGGTTCTGTCGCTCTGATATTTTGACTGTATCCCTGTTTTTAAATACTGTTCAAATATACGGATTTAACTATAACTTCTGAAATTCCTGATTCAACCACCTGTTTTATAAACAACAATGGTTTGAAACCCATGACAGGGGACCCGTGTTACTCACTGAGCTTTTCAAAGCTCACCCCTTCCCTAACATTTTTCAGGTGAGGGACCCAACACTCAGGATTAGCGGGTTGGAGACCCGGAGAACTATTTTGAAGAACTTATGAATTAACCATTTTTGTACCTAACTCCATTTCTGAATATGATGTACTGAAACCTAAGACTCGTATCTTTTGTAGGACAATGACGTAATAGTTAATCATGGATGTATTAATGGCTCTGCCAAGGTGTTATGCATTCCCTTAATTCCGCTGCAACTTATATAAATTGAATGCATTGTACTTGGATGTTACTGATGAATGGCCTGTGGTTAGGATTATCGTCGGCATTTTGATTTCAAAAAAAAAAAAAAAATGATGGGCGCCTAACTGGCCGGTCGCACGCCCCCTAATCCGCACATGGTGGGTAAGGGGGATGTGACACCTATTGTGACATGCTCAGTGAATGGTTTCTACTATAATTTTCCTTAAAAAAATATATATATGTTTCAGCATGTCTAAGTTTAAAACGCCAAATCTTTTTAAAATATTTTGAATTTGCATATTCCAAGTATTTGAAGATTCTATCATGAAGTCATGAACATTATATTTCGATTGCACATAAAAGCATCTAATTGAAGAAGTCATATTTTAAATGCTCATGAAAAGCATCCATTTCAAGAAGTCATGTGTTAAATGCTTTTAAATGCAACTATAGGGAGGCAATGTTTAATGCTTTAAATAGCATCTACTTGTAAATGGTTTATACCTCCTGTTGCCACTACTAATGCAAGATAAGCTATGCATAAGCACTACATGCGATGTTGAGATTCTTCGGAATTCAACTATGACATGAAGAAATGCTAGTTAGCAGGATTTATCCCCCAGGCATGAGATTTCTCCATTGTAGCAAAGTCGGGAATCTTTTTCGAAACGGATTCCATTAATGAAAGTGATAAAATGCTATGTGTAAAAATCGAAGGAGGTTTTACCCTTATTTTACTATACACATCTACATGTTTTGAAGCTCATATACTCTATTTGAAGAAGTACATGTTTGGCTTGAATACTTTAAGTGTTTCAAAGGTATCGGTTTTAAAGAATGCATATATTCTGTATTCGAAGTATACTAGCAATTGGTAGTGATTGTTTTATTAAATCTCTTATACTAACCATTGCCAATTGAAAACCCATGGCTGGAATCACTCACAAGCTTAGATTAGCTTACCCGGATTTTTATCCGACCCCCTTTCAAGTGACTGATAGCAGTCCTGACTTGATGGTAATGATGATTAGAGCTTTGCCATTTTGAGGAAAGGCGTAAGCAGCTACTTACAGGACTAGCAGTTCTTTTGGAAATCACTATAAATTTTAGTGGTCACATTTTGTATTAGAAGTTAGTAAAACTGGTATGTATTAAGCCCCACGGGGCAGCTGAGCATGTATTAATTATAAAGCCTTTTAAGTTTTTATTATGCTCTGAATGTATAATCATGTGTACCATTCTAAAGAGTGGTAGTACCGGGCGGATGTGCGAAAACTTAAAATAAGAAAAGAAAAGAAAATTTTTTTCACGCTTCCACAAATATTAGTCGCACCGCCGTCCGATACCGTCGCTTATGTGAGCTTCGCCCTAAGGCCCTCGGGCCTGAGGGTGGCGGTCGTAATTGGGGATCCGCATGGGGTGGATTTCGGGTCGTGACAACATGGTATCAGAGCTCTAGGTTGACTTAAACGAATTTAGTAACACTAGTAGAATTAGGAACAAAACTATGAGTTAGGTAGGTGTTAGGCTACCTAAGATATAGAAGTACATGATTTAATTTGAAGGCGGAGTATGGGACCTATATTACACAAATTAGATATTAGAAGTACGTGATTTGATTTGAAGGCGAGGTATGGTACCCGCATTATATAAAGCAGATATGTGAAGTATGTGATTTGATTTGAATGCAGGGTATGGGACCTGCATTAGAGTAAAGTAAGTGATTAGAAGTACGTGTTCGATAGGAAGGTGGGGTATGGGATCGGTAGTTAAATAAGAAGTAGTAAAACGAAGACAACAAGTAAATGTGAACTATAAAACCACTAAAAAAAAAAAAAGATGAACTTTAAATTTTAAATTGTAAGTAGGTGATTATAACCTTGTTTGAGTATAACATGTAATAAAAACAAACCTTACTTGTTTTACAGCAAAAATGGTTGATATGCAAGGAGACACGAGTAAGCTAGAAGCACGAGTAGACAGAATTGAACAGAAACTAGAAGTAATAGTCCAAACTATGTACGATGCCCAAACCTAACATGAAACACAACAGGAAGCACAAGAACCCCAGCCACAGGAACCACCTACTATAAACAGGAATAGGGAGATAGGAGGAAGCAATGACAGTAGGACAATTTCACTATGCTCTGTCTGCAATAAGAAACAGTTTGCGCCCTGGCGTATGCTCATGGGGACTTGTTATAAGTGTGGAAAAGCTGGACATTTCATAAGGAATTGCCCAAAATGGGATCAGGCCAACAAGGGACCCATCTGAGGGTCAACTAGGTATTCTGTCTAAATATTTAATTTTTGACTTATATATACATGACTGTCATTAAAATTTGACTACTAGATACATGAACATGATAAATAGAATATAGGAAAGAATGAAAAAAGAGTAGAATCGTATAAGGACAAAGAACACTCGAGTTTTGTGGACAAAACTCTAATAAGGAGGGGAGAATGTAACACCTTGACCCAAAGTATCCTAGTAAAGTAGCACACTTTACGAGATTTCGAAATAGTAGTTCAAAATTAACTACAAAAGATCAAGGATCGAGAAAATATACAATTAAGAATTTATGTTGTGTGTACACCCGTATATAATTATATACATATATTAACATATGTATGAATACACACATTAAGTGTGTATTATGTGTATAATAAAATATATATTGAATGCATGCAGCATGTATGCATGCATGTGAGTGTGTATTTAAGTATGTGTATAAGAGTAAGTATATTATGTATATGATAATATATATATATATATATACATATAAAGATATACATGCACATGAAGCAGCAAGTAGGCTGAACAATAGGTGTTGATGGGAAGTTCGGCAGCTTGTGGGTGTGAGTATGCGTGTGTGTTTTGTATAATATACATATATGCTCAAAAGTATCAACAAAAAATTTAATGCAAATCAGAAAGAAAGGAAAGGAAACAGAAAGGAAGTTAGAAAAGGGAAGAAAAGAAGGGAAACCATAGGCTGCGTGGGTGAAAAGGTTAGAGGTTTTGGTTTTGGTTATATATGGGGTTGCTCAGGCTAGAGAGAATCGGAAAAAGGGAGAAGGAAAAAAAAGAAGCTGGGAATAGTTAGAGGGATTCAAAGGATCCAAAAGAAAGGAAAATCAGATGAAGAAGGTCACTGTTAAGAGGTAAAAACACAAAACCCATGATTTTTTCTCTCTAAAATATATGCATATATATAAGCTGTTTTAAGTTTTCTTAAGCATATATGATATCTAGGTTATGTGACCTTGAATAAGACATGGAAATTTGGCCTTAAAACAGCCCAAAACACCAAGCCATACACCATGACAGCCATAGATGGACCTTAGTAGAGCAGGTCTAAATCATTGAAACCAAACCATGTTTGACTTATAAGAACCTCAACAAGACCCCTAAAGTGTTTTTAAAACACTAAGCCGCGACCCTATAACTCAAGATAAACCTTAGAAATCGGAGTTGCAGGTTCGGGTTTTAAAACCCAACCTCCCAACCTTGCACCAAAACTGACTTTAAGGAATGGGGAATGAAACCCCTTGACAAAAGGGACAAAATAGGCCAAGTCACGCATGAAATAATAGAGAAACGAAAATTTACTAAGGGGATATCCAGAACTGCCATGTGAGGTGGAACGAGCCTTCTAGCTCAATCCAGAGCTCCAAATCAATGCCAAAATGTAAAGTGTACTCCCAAAAACAGTTTAGGGTTGAAAACAGAGAGATTTGATCCCTCAAACTTCACGAAAATGAAAATAAAAAATTTCAGGAATTAGGGCAACAGTAACTCAAGCGTGGGGAAGAAGAAGACTCCGTTGAGCCAACTCGTGAATTGACTCAGCCGATCCTGACCGAGCTAGGTTGGCCACTATGTTGACTCAAACACGTGTCGAGGGTAGGGCGAGCCACCGCATAAATGGGACAGCGTTGTTTTGGTCCTAAGTTTAAAATAAGGAACCCTATTTGGTTACGCGTTGATTAGTCCCTTGATGCCCCTATTTGGTAAGGGATAGCCTATCCACGGATAAGCCTCCTAAACACTATTTGGTCCATAGAAAATCAAAAAAATAAAAGGGGCCGCAACCCTTGGGGTTCGAACAGCCAACCTCTGCACGCCCAAGACCTTAAACCCCCACCCTTAACCCACTTGGACAGGCAAGTCTGTGGCTATATTTATCACAATATATATATATATATATATTATATTTAAGTAATAATATATGAAAATAAAAGGGGCGCAGCCCCCTTGGGAATAGAACCCTCAACCATTTGGAACCCAAGAATCCTAAAACCTCCCCATTTTTCCACTGAGACAGACATGCCCGTGCTACATATCTCGGCATAATATATATATATATAATAATAATATTAAATTAATTAAATAATGATAAAATGACCCGATGTCCAAATTAAACGTGTGAATAGTGTATTTAACTATTTTGGACATTCTGAAACCAATGGTGAGGTCCATTTTGTGAGACGGGACCCCGAAAAATAAAGACACTTAAAAGTGTAAAATGACCACAGTACCCCTAGTACCCCTAAAGCCAAATGAAAGTTCGAGAATGTCTAAATTGACTTTCTTCGACATTCCTGACTCAATGGTGCGGTCCAAATCATGAAATAAAGTACAGAAAAATATGACACGTAAATATGTGAAGTTATGAAAGAAACTAAGAATTAATGAAGCTACTAAAAGCTCTGGAGTGAGCTAGCAGCTACTTACAGGACTAGCAGTTCTTTTGGAAAACACTATAAATTTTAGTAGTCACATTTTGTATTAGAAGTTAGTAAAATTGGTATGTATTAAGCCCTACGGGGTAGCTGAACATGTATTAATTATAAAGTCTTTTCAGTTTTTATTATGCTTTGAATATATAATCATGTGTACTGTTCTGAAGAGTGGCAGTACCGAGCGGATGTGCAGAAAATTAAAATAAGAAAAGAAAAGAAAAGAAAATTTTTTTCACGCTTCCGCAAATACTGGCCTTCACCGCCGTCTGATACCATCGCTTATGTTAGCTTCGCCCTAAGGCCCCCGGGCCTAAGGGTGGCGGTCGCAATCCGGGATCTGCACGGGATGGATTTCGGGTCGTGATAGGACAAGCAAATAAGAGGTGATCATGGTCTTCTAAAGGCTGCCCACAGAAAACACATTCCACTTTAGGGTCGCTTCTAGTCTTGTTATTTTCTTTATTTTGTAGCTCTTTGTTTTTGAGCTTTGTTTTGCTCCTCTTGTATATCCCTCCTTTGGTTATAAAATTTTACTTACCAAAAATAAAATGATAAATTTGCGTCCTCAGATAATTTCCCTAAAAGGAATGCGATCCTAATAGGCTGATGAAATGCGTCCTCAAACGAATTTTCTAAAAGGAATGCTATCCTAATAGGATAATGAATTTGTGTCCTTAGAAAAGTTTCCTAAAAGGAATGTTATCCTAATAGGCTGATGAAAAACGTCCTCATACAACTTTCCTGAAAGGAATGCTATCCTAACAAGATTATAATGCGATAGACAGCTTACCTAGGAGGAATGTTATCTTAACAGAATAGTGATGTGATGGCCAGCTTACTTGAAATGAATGTTCTAATAACAGGATGGTGATGCGATGGACGAGTTACGTGAGATGAATGCTATCATAAAAGGATATTTTCTAAAAGGAATGCTATCCTAATAGAATTTTAGTAAGATTGTGTCCTTAACGGACGGAATACCAAGATGGATTATCTCCTTAGACATTTGCTGAGATGGAGTACGTCCTCAGACGTTTAGCCAAGATGGATTACGTCCTTAGGTGTTTGCCGTGATGGAGTACATCCTCAAACATTTTTTCGAGATTAAAGATTCCATGGGTAATGCCAGGACATATTTTTATTAGGGAGGTGAATTTTTTATGAAAATGATGATCGTTCGGACTTCTTTGGGGAATGGACCGAGTTGACTCTATGATTTTGATTTGTTTAAGCAGTCGAGACTCACTCCGAAAATGTGGCCTAGGTCTTGAGGGACTATTAATGGAAATGTTACGCATACGATCTTTTGAAAGAAACCGTGAGTTACTTGATGGTGATTTCAGATTAGTGAGCCTACGCCACTAAATGACAAGTTGGTCAACATTGATTGATTTCGATAAGTTACTGATTTTCCCTTCGTCCCTTGAATGTCAAATCACAATGGATTTCTTAGACATATTTTTGATAGAAGGGTTGATTTTGACAAAGAATGGGCTGAAATGGGCCAAAATGGGCGCAGATTCGCGAAAATGGGTCAAAGCCCCAACATTGGCCTACCCAGCCCCTGTGTGCCGATCGGCACATAGAGAGGGGGGTTTCCACCCTCCGTGTGTCGATCGACTCCTCATGAGTGCTGATCATCACTCGGGTGCCTGGGCAACTTGTTTTAAAAATGTTGCGACTTTTGATTTTCTCATTGCGTTCTTGAGCACTTTCCTACCCCTCTTGTGACAATTTTTTGCAGAATTGTGAAGGAGGTTAAATTGAAGTATCGGACCCAATGTTCGACATTGATCATGATTTGGGGATGTCAGGACAGGTGCACGGCACAATCTTCTGATATAAACCTACCCTGGGCTTTCAAAACAACACGAGCTTGTTCCAAGAAGCAGCACACCATTTTTCATAACAATACCGTAATGGCCAAGTATGGATTTTCTTAAGTTTTCTTCCGATTGTTTTGGGGTTTTTGAGTTGTTTCTTGATGCATTTGGTTTTTTTTTCACACTTTCAAAGTTTTTTGCATGAAAATCTGAATGCATGCATAGGCACTTCACCCACGTGTTTTTGGAAGATGCATACCACACGCTTATGAAAATGCCCGAATGGGTAGTTTTTGCTTTGCCTTGGCATTTTCTGTTTGATTGATTCTTGTTTGGCATGATTATGGTATTTGAAATGCTTTTCTAACATATTGACTTTGATTTCTTACAATCGAATTTGGAAATTCAAGCTTGGGGCTCGGTAGTAGACATCGTAAAGTGGTGGGCTGATTTGCCCTTCATTTGCTAAGGGTAAGTGAGGGCAGCCAATTTTGGGCCATTTTTAGACCGGATAATTCACGTTGACCATGATCGGAAGATTCTTTACGCTCTAGCGGAGAGATGGTGGGACACCACCAACACTTCCACCTCTGGTTCGGAGAGGTAACATTGACTCCCCTCGACTTCTCGATGATTACAGGCCTTCGACTTGGCGGTGACCGAATCCTTTGGGTTAGTGAAATGCACAGTCAAGGTGATGAGATTTTGGACTTCTAGGGTGGCGATCCACACTGGCCTCTAGTGGTGCGGTGTGGTATAGGTTAGGCATATCTTGGAGAACTTTCGCTTCCGAGAGTGCCATAATACTTTTAAGGAGGATCAGTTAACTAGAGCCATTGCTGATCACACTATCCAGCTTTGTTGTCTCCCTACTTTGGAGGATGTGGAGAACTTTGGGCACTTCAACTAGGGATGCGTAGCAATAGTTGCTTTTACCGTTGGATGTGCGTACTATCCCAGGCAGTCACCAAAGGACTTGATGGTTTCAACATTGTTTAGGAGGTATGAATTTATGAATTTCCTCACTTCCTTTTTCGAGAAAATGTCATTTTGATTGACATTCCTATTTTGGGCAGATTTGGGCCTAAGAGGTCCTCTAGTTGTTGCCCTTCCCATTGGTGGAAGTAGATGAGAATATCTTTCCCCACATGTGGTAGTGGTAAAAGACGAACAGGTGGACTCGTCAGGGGGTGAATGTAATGCAGAGATTTTGGGAGGCTCTGAATATGCTCTAGGCAGACACGGTTAGTTATTTTATTTGGAATTTTCTCTTGTTGATATGTGACGTGAGATCCGATAGGATCCTTGGAGGATGGTCTCAATGTCAGAGGAGCAGAGTATTAGGATAGTGTGTCGGGGCTTGATTTTGGAAGTCCCTGTAAGAGGGTATATTACTTGGGTGAGAGAGTGATTCGCCAAGTAGAAATGGCTACACAGCTCTTTCCGTCTATATCGCCCTCGACCAATAGAAGAGATTTGGACTCATTTGACTTTAACCCTAACTTTTTGGAGCTTTATGAAGGGGTGGCCATGCAAAGGTTCTCCAACTAGTCTGGCCATATGACGAGCTATTTGGAGGAGCTGATGCCTCCTTTGACTTGGGGGTCCACCTCCCGCACCTAGGGTTGGGAGGCCAAGCACGAGCGACAGGTCGTCTCCGGAGGCTGCCACCACAGTGGTTGATGCAAGGTTGCTGGCAGTTTTCCTTACTTTCAATGTATCGGTGATGACCGATGACCGATGACGGGAATTTTAGGCTGGAAGAGTTATCCAGACCAACAAGGTCTATCGAAAGACTTTTGGCTCCCGACCATTTAACTGGGCTAAGAGTTATCTTTTGCCTAAATTTTCCATCGTCCTTCTTTTTTTTTTAATTGACACGAGATGTTGTTTGGGAATTCAGGTGGCCCGAACCATTTGTGAGGAGGTCTGTGTCTACATCACGGCCTTGAAGCATAAGGTTGCCCAAGTCACCATGGAGTTGTGGTGGAAATCCATTTGCTGGACAGACTCTGACATTATAAGGACATGATTGCCCTTTTTTTACTATCCTTATATTGATTGTATTTTGACATTGCATTTAAAACTCATGACTTTTCAGGCTGTTCGGGTTTCTCGTCTTAAAGAGGTGAACCAAAGACAAGGTCACCCTAGGGGAGGGATTCCTAGCTGGAGGAGAGGAGGAGAGCCAAAAAAGAAAAGCAAGGGTCAACCGAGTAGCTCCCGTGTAATACCCCGACCCGGGATACGGCACAAATATCGAGGTAAGTTGATACAATAATAAAACCCGAACTGTTTTAAGTTTATGTTGCATAATTAAATAGATATGTATATATGAATATATGTGCATAATAATGTATTAAAGTGATCTTATATATATATATAAATATGTATACGGCCATATAACATATATATGGTAGATTGAGTAATATATGCAAATATATATATAAAAAAGAATTGTGAACATAAATGTAAGGTGTGTGTGTCATGGGAACATTGTACAGTAAGAGAGGGCTAGGGTGCAACGTGTGAGGAGGAGAGGAGAGAGAGAAATAGGTGTGAGGTGTCTTGTGTGCATGGGTATGCTGCCACCGCAGCTACAGGTGGCAAGGGCCACCGACTGGGGGTCGGTTAAGGGAATAGAGAAGGAATTTGAAGAGAGAGAAAATAGAATCGCAAGAATTGGAAGGAGAGAAAAGAACTAGACGTAGAGATAGAGAGAGAAAGCTGAAATTTGAGGTACAGTAGTTGCTTGAGAATAGGTAAACCACTGCGCCTTTGTTCTTTAAATTTACTTTGTATAATTATAGAACTGATTACTGGAACAGTAGGACTTGAAACAAAGAAGGAAAAACAAGAGAAAAAAAAGAACTGGGTTTCGATTAGAAATGGTGATTTAAAATAGGTGAACCTAAATGGAAAATTGAACCATAATATGCATAGGAAATTACCCCAGGATCTCAAAACACTTTGAATCAGTTTAAATGGTCAAGAAATGGCCATTCTATGGCCAGTTATTCCCTCACCGGTGCAACGCCGGAAACTGGGAATGGGTGTTGGAAAACCGATCACATGGAGAGCCAAATTTAGTCCTCAAACGTTTCTTTAAATCCTAGATTTCATTTGGAACCAAAACAGTAGAAAACGGACGTGAAATTAGTGAGATCCGTAGAGAATTTAGCTATTCCGGCAATAATGGCCGGAAAACCCACCAGAGAAGACGACCGGATTAGCGGGGGCTTCTTCGGGTCAGGATGAGACCGGGTCTGGGTCGGGTCGGGTTGAGATCCGACCGACTGTAATACAGGTACCAACACTGTGTCGTTTTGTTTTAAAATTAGAAGGGATTGGGCTTGTTTGGACACGGACATAGTAAATCAAATTGGGTTTTTGGGGTTATCTAAAACGTGGATAAGGTAGATGAGAGAATATCTCAATCCGGTTCTCTGATTTGAACTGAACCGGTTGGTTCAGGAAATAGGCAGACCGGTTTAGGGTTTCTGGTCATGAACCAACTGGTTCAGACCGCAACTCTGCATAATTACACTTTGACCCTGAAAGTTATAGGTAATTCCACTAAGGCCCAACAAGAAAATGTTAATTTTACAAGAATAACCCTACCTTAAATACGAGTCAAACGAGGTCCAAATAAGGTAAATGATTAGTCGATTTTTATTATCTCGGATGCTCTGAGTCCAATGGTGAGGTCCGTTTCACGAGACGGAGTCGCAAAAAGTTACGACTTGTAAAAATGACCAAAATACCCCTGCTTCATAAGTGAGTCAAATGGACTCCGATTAAATTAAAGAACTAGTGAATTTTTATTATTCCGAACCCTATGGACTCAATGGTGAAGTCTAAATTGGCATTAGAGATACTTAAGATGACGAGACGTAAGATTGATGAATAAACATTTATTCTGAAACACGTTTATTGATATATAGGGAACTTGAAAGGGGAAAGGCCCACTCACGAATTTCTAAGCTAAGATTTCATTAGAGGTAAGTAGATACCCTTTCTCTTCCATGTGGTGTTATCAAGCCAAGTTCATTCTTTTACTGCCAAACTTGTACTCCTGAGCGTAGCTGATGTTATTGTCTCCACAATGTGATATTGTTCTATCTGGTGGACATTGATTTATTGTGTACCATTGTCATCATGTTGGACCGTGCTTTGAAATGCCTATTGTTATGTTTCCATTGAATTTATGATAATCCATTTTTATATACTCCTATGGAATCATTTATGATCATGAAATGTTTATGTATACTGGATTTGTGCTCAGTCACAATATCCATCCGATGCTTTTAAATACACTGAAGACCTTCGGGTCGAGTCCGTGAACGGACATGTGGCCATACACTGGAATGCACTGAAGGGGGTAAACTGGGCCCCCAAGGACCGAGGGCGTGCTAAGCCCTGACATAGAATAAAAGCATCTCTTACACGATTGCTCCACTATAATTGTTGAATTACATTATTCTTGTGATTATCTTGTATTACGAGATATTCCCTTATTGATTTATTGTGATCAATTATATTGGCAGTATTTTCTTGTTATTGTATTATCGTCGAGAATTCCAGGACATTGTTATGCCATTCCTACTGATTACACATTGTGATCCCACTGTTCATTTGCCATCATGACAATTGTTTCCATTGGCTATTATAGCATCTTATTTTTATGATTGGCTATCATATTCTTATTCTTCGATTCATATTCTTTTATGATCCTCGATACCAGTGTCGGAGATCTGTATTTACTTGCTGGGCTCTTGTAGCTCATTCCACCCTACTTACCCCTTTTCAGGTAATGACACCGCAAGACCCTAATAGGAGTCTGGAAGCATAGGAGGATATTTTGAAGAATTGTATTAGACTATGTTTTAATTCTCCCATGTATTCACCACCTACGGGTGCTGGTTATGTTTAATTTTGACTCGGTACTGTAAAACCATATGATGTATGTTAAGACTTCCGCTGACTATTGTAGTGATAAACTTCCGCTGTTATTGTTTTAAGAATTTGGTACTTTGCATATTAGTATTATGATACAGGAATGGAAAAAGTAGGGACGGCCTTAGGGTCGGCCCCGCGACACGAAATCCGCATAGGGTGGGTTTCGGGTCGTGACATCCCGCATTTAGCTAGCTCGACCCAGCAGAGTGTCGATGCAAGTGATGGAGAGAAAGAGTGAGGATACTAAGGAAGAGGAGATTCCTCCCTATCAGTCTCTGCGACATGAGGGAGAACGATGAGGGTGCCATTAGACGAAAACTTTTCCTTTTTGGATGAACAATTTTTCCTTTTTAGATTTTCTTGTTTTTAATTATATTTGTTTTGTTTTGAACGAATGAACGATCAATGCATGCACCTTTATTCATGAATGTGTGCAATATCATCAAAAATGAAACAGAAATTGGTATGCGATATGTTTTGGATTGACAAGATAGGGGGTAACAACGAAAATAGGCAAAATCGGGCAAAGTGGCCTGAATCCCTTCCAGATGCCGATCGGCCCACATATAGGGGGTTTCTTAGGCCTGTGTGCCTATTAACACTCAGGGTGTGCTGATTAGTAGTGTGTCCCGTCCATGTTAGTTTCGTGGCCTGTTACGTGTTTTTGTGTGTTTTCCAAAAATTAGTCTCCTAATTTTTTGTTTTTGGTACGTAAAATTAGTCTCCTAAACCAACTTGGAAACAAACTTGTGAATTTTTTAGGATATATTGCAGACCTTAAACCTCCCAACTCATCATATTCAGCCTCTTGATAGTTCTACTGCTATATTTTCTGTCTGTCTGCCCTGATGGCTTCTAGAATTATGGATGTAGCTGTTTTTGACGAACAAATCTGTATATGGTTGTACTGTCTCTCGGACTTGGAGAAGATTAATTTGGGGGCATTGAAGCTGAAATTTATTTTCTCTCTTGCCCAAGCTACTATAGACTAGCATTTTTTGCGAGTTTGTGTTTTTTTTTTTGGGATCCTGCTGATCATTGTTTTCTCTTTCATCTAGAAGAAATATACCTGACCTTTGAAAAGTTCTGTGCTATTTTTGATGTCATGGTTCGAGGTAAACTAGTTGTTCCTTCTGTACAATGTGGTTATTCTTTTTCTCTGCCCTCTTTACTTGAGTTAGATGCTAAGAAGGCAAATGAATTGGTTCAAGCTGAATCATTCTCCCTACTTCCCATATTAGAAATTTTTATAAATCAAGAGGCTAGCCATATCAAGCTGTGTGCTTTTGCTCTGTACATTATCCTGAGGTTCTTGATTGTCCAAGTGCATGATCAGGCTGATGTCTGCCTAATTGATGTTGTTACTGAATCGAACAAAGCTAACAATATGATTGGTATTGTTCTTGTTGAAACTTTGAACGGCTTGGACTTGGTCCATGACTGCTCAAATGTTTTCAAAGGTAGCCCTTTGTTGTTGACGATGTGGTTGCATGATAAGTTGAAGTTATTAGCACTTTCATTTACAATCCCTTATATGTCAAAGCACTATTGTTCAAGGGCATTGTTTTTTTTTTTTTTTGGGTGGGTAAAAGATATATATAGAAGAAGAAAGAAAATATAAGATCAAGAAGGCATACCCTTGAACAAGCTAGAGGGAAGGAAGGGCTTCTATAGGCAGAAGAGCTCCCATCCCAAAGCTACAAAAAACATAATAAAACGTTACACTTTAAAAATGCTACTTGGGAGAGACCAAATACATTGAAGATGTCTATTGGAGTTTGAGTTCGCAATCCCTTTAAAGGAAGTGAGCCTACCACAGATCATATATTGGGTTTGAGCTATGATAGCCTAAGGGTTTTTCTTTACCATGGTGAATAGTCTGCTATTCCTTTCTCGCCAAATGTTATACACTGTACGAGCTAGGGTAAGCTTGCCTATAGTTGAAGAGAACTTCTTGCCTTTGAATGTGTTGCTAGCCCAATGAACCATCTGCTGTTAGTCCCCAATAGGGCTTTGAAATTCACATTTGGAGAGTAAATGGGACCATATGTTGGAAGTAAAGGAACACGAGAAGAAAAGATGGCTATGACTCTCGTTCTCCCTCAAACAAATAAGACATCTAGGATCATGGCCAAGATTTGAATGGAAAAGGTGATCCTTGGTACTTAGACTATGACGAATGGCCAACCAAAGAATAAATTTGACACGAGAAATAGTTTTAGGATGCTAAACAAGCTTCCACTAGTGGACTTGGGGATTACGGCTCCTCAGGGTATCCCAAGCTGAACTGATGGAGAAATCCCATTAGAAAAGGGGAGCCAGATCGCCTTGTCTTCCCGGTTAGGGAGAGGAAGAAGGTTTTTAGGCATGCCATGTTTTAGCGCAAACAAATGAGGAGAGTTAGCAGTAGGCCAATTCCAATGATGATCAAGAATGATAGAACCAAATTTAGCATATCTCCCAAGACCTGAATCATAGATAACCTTTTCCCCCATGTTGTCATAATTAGAACCATTAAGAAGCCAATAATCAAACCAGAGAGAAGCAAAGAGGCCATTCCCAATAGAAATTTTGATGTACGGCTTGAACAAGGGTCAGAATTTGAGCATTTTCTTCCATGTATATGAGCAAGATTGGGGACATTTGACCTCCCAGAAGCTTTTACCTTTAAGGATACTACTGCGAATCCAAAGAACCCAAGGAGAATTAGAGGGGTTTTGAAACATTGCCCATATAAGCTTCCCTAGAGCTGCTTTATTCCAATAAAAAAGCTTCTTTATCCCAAGCCCTCCTTCAATTCTAAGACAAGTAATATCATCCCAAGCGACTTTGGATCCTGAATGGATGAGATGGTTACCGCTCCAAAGAAAAGATCTCATGGCTTGTTTAACTTGATTAATCACCGTCTTAGGGAGAATGAAATGGGATGACCAGAAGACCTGAATGCTAAAAAGCACTGATTTGATCAGTTGAAGCTGACCTGAGTAGGATAAGGATTTGCTAGACCAACGAGTGATTTTACCAATGATGCGGTCAACTAAGGTTTTACAATCCTGGGCGTTCAGCTTGGTAGAGATCAAAGGAACTCCAAGGTATCGAATAGGGAGGGATTCTTCAGGGAATCCAATATGATCAATAATATGATGCTTGAGGTTGCTATCCACTCCAGAAAGGAAAATGTTACTTTTGGAGGCATTGTGAAGAAGACTAGAGAAGGAAGCAAACGTGTCAAGCCCTTCCTTGAGAGTAGAGGCTAAAAGGAGATCTCCATGATAGAAAAGCATAATATCATCAGCAAAGCAAAGAGTAGTCAGCTTAGTTTTATGGCATCTCCAATGGTACTTAAATTAAGGAAAAACTTATTTCTGATGAAGAATCAAAGAGAGCACATCCATAGCAAGCACAAATAGATAGGGGGATAGAGGATCTCCTTGCCTTAGACCCTTAGTGCCAGGAAAGAAACCTTCAAGCTCACCCTTAATAACAATTGAGAAACGAGGAGTACATATGTAGTAGTAAATCCAATCAATAAACAGTTGAGGAAATCCCATAATGCTCAAAATGTCCATTATAAACTCCCACCGTACTGAATCAAAGGCTTTCTTAAGATCAACTTTCATTGTACAACGAGGAGAGCCTAAGTTCTTGTGCTAATTGTGCATGAGTTCTTAGGCAAGAAGGATGTTATCACTGATTTTCCTTCCTTGAATAAAGGCAGATTGAGATGAATCAATGAGGCTAGGGAGGACTTTCTTAAGTCGGTTGACAAGGATTTTTGAGACGGCTTTGTAAATACTGTTACAACAAGAAATAGGGCGGTAGTAATGAACAAAAGAAGGGTTAGGGACCTTAGGAACAAGGGTAATAGCAATGGAGTTGATCTTCTTAAGTATGGATCTTAAAGAAAAAAATTATGAGATAGCAGCAATGACCTCAAGTTTGACTAAACTCTAAGCCTTTTTGAAAAAATGGCCATGGAAGCCATCAAGCCTTGGAGCTTTATTAGGGTGGAGGCCAAAGAGAGCTTCTTGGATTTCATCTTCCGAGACAGGGCATTAGAGGGCTGTGAAGGAGTCATTAGGCAGCCGTTTTGGGATAAAGTTTGCAAGAGCTTGCTTCCCTGGGTACGGAATGGGACTTTCAGTTCCTAGAAGATCATGATAAAAGTTTACAATGGTGCTCTTGACCTTTTTGATGTCATCAATTCTATTACTGTTTGCATCAGGAAGGCTGACTATGTTGTTTCTGTTTCTTCTACTATTCATTGATTTAAAGAAGAAAGAAGTATTTTGGTCACCTTTAGTAAGCCATTGGACCCGGGATTTTTTCTTGGCAAGGCTCTCCTCGTTGGAAAGGATGGAATAATATAAAGCAGAGCCCCTCGCTTGCACTCTCTTAGTTATTCTTGTGTTATCTTGGTAGGCTTGAGGAAGACAACTTTCTATTATCCCATTCGCATATTGCGTCAATTGTGATACATACAGCTTCCCCTAAAGACTTGGGATCCTCATTTCGTTGTGGAAAGATTGACTCCATCTGTAGCCACAAAGATATCCAATTGTTGGGAATGTTCTCATATTCCAGATTTGGATAATATAGATTATTTCAACAAAGTGCTTATGACGGAAGAACATTTATGATGGCTCTGGGACCTAATAAGTGAAAGGGAAGAACTTAGGGATTCTATCCATTTTAAAGAGACCGGAGTAGACACTAGTGTGGACATAAATTCAAAGTTAAAATTGATCAAAGAAGCCTATAATACATACTAAAAAAAAAGATCGAAGAAGCCTACAAGGATTTCAAAGGAGGAATGGGAAACTTAGATTGGGAAGTATTGAGCCAGCCATGAGGTGCGACAGAAACATAGGCCACAACCTTTTTAAGCTTGAAAAGGAAACGAGGAAGACCTAAGAAGACACTAAAATTGAAATGTAACAATGGTGAACTAGACTTTGGGTATTTTTCTCTATATGTAGACACAACAAAGAATTACTTAGGTTTCACTGAGAAGGAGACAGGCCGCCGCTTTGAGTTGGAAGGCAGGTTGGAAGAGAAAAAAAATGAAGAAAAGAAAGGATCTGAGTATCCTTTAGCAATGAAGATTTAGAATTTTTCTCTATTTTTTTTAGAGGAAGTTGGTTCCATATTAGACTTAAACTAAGTTGATAGGGCTTTTACCTGTTATTGAATAAAATATGATCTTTAACTTCTGGATTTGAAAGAATGAAACTTTTATTGCAATTTTTGAGACCGCATTCATAGTAACTTCGTGAGCCACATACGTACCCCCGATATTGCATGTGTAGCAACAATGTGTAATGTGGTTCAGGTCATCATAGTTCAGTACAATAGGCAGCTAGCTAGCCACTAAATATTATTCTTGACCTGGTCGAGGTTGGTAGGTAATGAAAACTCGTTTCCGTCCATATCGATGAGCATACTGCTCCTCCAGTGGCTATAGATTTGATGATGAAGGGGCCACTCCAATTAGGCTTAAATTTACCTCTCGAGTCAAGCACCAGTGCTCGATTATCCTTTAAAACCAAATCTCCCACTTTCAGACCTCTCGTTTTCACTTTTTTGTTAAAAGCTTGGGCTACCCTTTCGTGATACCTTGTTGTCTAATATAAAGCTTTGAGTCACTTTTCATCTAGATGGCTAACTCTTCGTATCTGCTTCGTAACTTATCAGCTTTAGCAACTTGGTTGTCGAGAAGTACCTTGAGTGAGGGTATTTCTAACTCGACAGGTAACACTGCCTCCATCCCGTATGTTAGGGAGTATGGGGTTTGTCCAGTAGGCGTTTTGATAGATGTACAATATTCCCATAAAGCAAAGGGAAGTTTTCATGCCAGTTTCTGTTGGTTTCTATTGTTCTTCACAAGATGTCCTTTAGAGTTTTGTTTGCAGCCTCCACCGCCCTGTTTCTTTGAGGCTAGTAAGGTGAGGAATAATGATGGGTGATTCTGAAATTTTTGACCAAATCAGTAAACTCTCTTTTGAAATGCAAGCCATTGTCTAAAATTAGTTCATGGGGTACTCTATATCCGCAGATGGTGGTGGTTCTAATGAACTGAGCTACCTTCCTTGCATTAAGGACAACATAGGAAGCAGCCTCCACCCGTTTGGTAAAGTAATCAATGGCTTCCAAAATGAATTCATGGTCGGTGGAGGCTTTTGGTGTGATTTTGCTAATGATATCTATTCCCCAAGTTTCAAAGGGCCAAGGGGATGTCAACTTGTACAAATCCCTAGGGGGCAGATGTTGAAGATTGGTATGTGTTTGACATTTGTGGCACTTCTTGACGAAAATAATACAATCTTCATCCATGGTGTTTCAATAGTAACCTTGTCGGACTATCTTCTGGGCTAACATGTGTTCATTTATGTGAGCTGCACAAACTCCTTCATGGATTTCTATCATGACATGTTCAGCTTCATGTTTATGTAAGCACAATAGGTGTATTCCGTTGAAAGATCTTTTGTAAATTTCTCTCCCATAAATGATGAATTGGGTGGCCCATCATCCATCGTCTCAAGGCTGCTTTGTCTTCCTTGGTATATCCTTCAGGGTATTCTGAGTGTTTGATGAATGACCAAACCTCATTGTACCAAGGTGGGGATGTCGAGTTCTCTGCGACTTTATTGATGTTGCAGTAGTATATTAGAATTTCCTGAGTTTGAACCAAGAGCGGTTTGACTGTAGCTTCTTCCAGAATGTCCACCATTGAGGCAAGGATGGTTAGGGCATATCCGCGAAAAAAAATTTAGCTCTAGGTATATAATAGAACTGTACATCTTTGAATTTAGTTATCACTATCTCTTGGTACTGGTGGTAAGGTAAGAGTTTCTTCTCTTCGATTTTCTATCTCTTTTGGACTTGGCCCATAACGAGGGTTGAATCCCCATATACATCTAAGAATTTGACTTTCAGCTCTAGAGCTGCTTGTAGGCCCACTATACAGGCTTCATACTCTGTGGTATTATTGGTAGAGGGGTATTGTAGCTTCATGGCTAGAGGCGTATGTGACTCATCTAGGGCTACTGGAAGCATACCAATGCCTTATCCCTTCTTGTTGGCAGCGCGATCAAAGAAAAGACACCACCTAACCTCATGAATTTGCATGATTTCTTCATCTAGGAACTCAACTTCCTTAATAATCTCACCCTCAACTTGCCAATCTACTAGGTAGTCGGCCACGTCCTTCCCTTTGATGGATTTTTGAGTTATGTGCACTATGTCAAATTCAAGAAGCAATAGTAGCCACCGAGCAGTGCGACTTAATAGGGCCAATTTTTCAAAGAGATACTCCATATCGTCCATGCGGAAAACCAAAATGTATTGGTGGAGCTTTTGGGTAACCCAGACAAGAGGAGTGCACATCTTTTCGAGTGCATTATAGTTTTGCTTATAGGAGATCACCTTCCGGCTTACATAGTAAACAACTTTCTACTTTCTTTCATGTGTTTGGTTTTGCACTAACATGGCTCTAGCGGTTATGTCAATTACTGTGAGGTACAATAATAAAGGCAACCTGGGTTATGGGGGAACCAAGACTAGCAAATTGGTCAGGTATTCTTTGATCTTTTCGTAAGCCTCTTGGCATGAGAGGTTACACTTATTGGTAGAATCTTTCTTCAGAAGTTTAAAAATGGGCTCATAGATAGTAGTTAGTGTTGGTTCGTAACCACAATAGGAGTGATTTCAAAAATCTATTTAGATCTTTTCTTTACGTGAATCATACAATCTTGAAAAGAGAGGTTAAAATTACCTTGTTCTTGATAATCTTGATTGTTGAAGAAGCCTTTTTGAAGAGATTGATGCAATCTTCCTTCTCTTTCTCTTGTAGGTCTTCTCATCTTTTCCCTTACCCAAACGATATCGTAGGAGAGTGGGCTGCCTCTTATTTTTGTTTAGCACAAAAACTTATGATAAACGGCTCCCTACATATCATATATAGGGCTTAATTAGGGCAAGAGAATGGATCTAGTGGGTCCCACTAAGTTAGCTTTCAATTAGTCAATTAAATCTTAATTATCTAATAATTAATTTTAATTGACTAATTATTTCAATTAGCTCTACTATATAATTGAAATTGCGCTCTAACTTATTAGAATAGAGTAAACCCATATACACTACATTTTTACAGTTGGCCCCTCTACATGGATATTAATAATCAGGATTATACTGTCAAATTAATTCTCTACTTATTTTAATAACCTAATTCAATAATTATTAATTACTTGCAATTGGTCATCATTTCAATAAACAATTTACTGAAAAGACCGGATCCAGATTTTAGTGATTAACCCATTGAATTAGTACAAAGGTGATATCCATCTCTCTAATATATAAAGTGTAGATTCCATCTTGAGAATATGTGTTGCCAGAGTCTAAATAATGACTTCCCAAGATACTGAAGTGTTGATCTAAAAGACCTCACTCATTGGTAACTCAAAGTCACCACAATTTAAAACTTGAGTTCACTATCCTCTTAGGATTAAGAGCTTACTGTGAATAGTAAATAAAAAACTTATTAAAAGTGATAGTTCCAAATAATGCGTTTCTTATAGTGATCCAGTTCAGTGTATTCCTAATACACCAATACAATAACCTAGAGTCCACTACTCTAATGGTTGAGATAAACCACCATATCACATAAAGATTAACTGTATTATAGCTTTACAGATAAGATGTCCAGTTTTATCAATAGCCGTGAACAATTCTAGAATTGCCTATATAAGCAGTTCATATCTTGTGTATAAATCGTATTCATTCACATGAACCACTCCTAATGACAATTCAAGGACTAATCATCTCATAATATAAAGCAACATCCAAACATATGGTAATATGAAACTCAATAATAAATCAAATCTAATAAATAATAATTAAATGTATTGGATATGAGGGCACACATCCTAACAAACTCGCACTTGCACTTACATCCATTCCCCATGACATCTGACACCCATCTTATCCACACGAAGCTTGAAACTTTTAGAAGGTAGAGCCTTAGTGAAAGAATCTGCAAGATGGTCTATTGATGCAACCTTGGTGACGATAATGTCTCCGCACTGAATGATCTCTCTAATGAGGTGATACTTGTGCTCTATGTGCTTTCCATCCTTGTGGTTTCTTGACTCCTTGGATTGAGCTACAACTTTGCTATTGTCACAATCAAGGACCATAGACAATTGAGATTGTGGTACCAATCCTAGTTCCGAAAGGAACTTCTTGAGCCAAACTGCTTCCTTAGCTGCTTCAGAGGCAGTTACTTATTCCGCTTTAGTGGTTGAGTTAGCAATACACTGTTGTTTGACACTCCTCCAATTGATAGCTCCACCACCAAGAGTAAAGACATATCTTGAGGTTGACTTTCTGGAGTCCTGATATGACATAAAGTCAAAGTCTGTGTAGCCAACTGGAACTAGATCATCACTCCCGTATCTCAACATATAATCCCTAGTCCTTGTTAAGTACTTGAGTATATGTTTCACAACAATCCAATAATTTGGTCCTGGATTATATTAATATCTATTGACCATGCCCACTGTAAAACAAATATCCGGTCTAGTGCAAAGCATAGCATACATAAGGCTTCCAACAGTTGAAGCATAAGGAACCGCTTTTATGCGTTCCTCTTCCTCAAGTGTCTTAGGACACTAATTCTTGGACAGAAGTACCCCATGCATTGCAAACTTGACAAGAATTTTATCTATATATGCAGCTTGAGATAAGCTTAACATCCTGTTCTTCCGATCTCGCAAAAGCTTAATCCTGAGGATGTAACTGGTTTCTCCCAAGTCCTTCATCTCAAACTGATTCGCTAGCCAAACCTTTGTCATAGACAACACCCCTACATCATTCCCAATGAGAAGTATACTATCCACATACAAAACAAGGAACACCACCACGCTTCCTTCACTTTTCTTATACACACAAGGTTCATCCAAGTTTTGATCAAAACCAAATGACTTGATTGCTTGATCAAATCAGATGGTCAAACTTCAGAAAGCTTACTTAAGTCCATAAATGGACTTATGCAGCTTGCATACCATAATGGTCTTGGCCCTTAGCTATGAAACCATCTGGTTACATCATATAGATGTCTTCCTTAAGATAGCCATTCAAGAATGTTGTCTTGACATTCATTTGCTAAATCTCGTAATCAAAATGAGTTGCAATGGATAAGAGAATCCGAATAGACTTAAACATAGCAACTAGTGAAAAAAATTCCTCATAGTTGATACCCTCTTTTTGAGTAAACCCTTTCGCCACCAGTCTAGCTTTAAAAGTCTTAACTGATCCATCGGGTCCTCTCTTTCTCTTGTAGATCCACTTACAACCAATTGGTTTAATATTAGCAAGTGGTTCCACAAGTTCCCAGACCTGATTAGAATATATAGATTCCATCTCAGCTTTCATGGCATTTTGCTAAAGTCTCGAATCTTTATTAGAGATTGCTTCATCGTAGCCACTAGGATCTAAACATGTTCATCTGAGACAAACTCTCCTAAGAACATGTACCTATCAAGTGGTCTGACAGTCCTCCCATAACAACGTGGCTCCGATGTAATAAAAGATGTTGGAATAGAAACATTTAGTCCATGATTATCATTTGCCTGAGGAATAAAAGAAGCATCTGATGTTTCTTCTAAGGTGATCTTACTCTTGGGCTTCTGACCCATAATATAATCATCCTCTAGAAAGACAATAGTCATGTTAACGAATACCTTCTGCTCACTGGGATTGTAAAAGAGCCAACCTTTTGTCTCCTTAGGATAGCTAATGAAATAGCTCAATTCTGATCTCGGTAGTGGTTTAGACTTGGCTTGTGCCCAATCCAAAGCTCTACTGGAGTCTTAGGAGCAGACTTAGTTGGAACTGATTTCAGAAGATATACAACTGTCTCTAATGCATACCCCCAAAGGAATATAGGCAAATCAGAATAACTCATCATTGACCTTACCATCTCTAAAAGTTTCCTATTTCTCTCTGTGTTGCTCCATATCATCTACCTTAATTTACGTATTGAAAGCATGTCTAGCAACAAGAGACTCACCTTCTATTGGGTACTCCACTCCATCATCATCACTATCATCCACCAACTCGGGCATCATCATCCTCACTCTCAGTCATCACCTCCCCATTGTCACGCATAACCATCACCCGCTTGTTTGGACATTGAGACGCAATGTGCCCTGAGCCCAAACATTTAATATCTCTATTCTTTGAAGGTAGGAAATCTACCTTCGGTTTGTTCTTGCTAGTTCCCTCATCTTGTCCCTTAGGTGGTTTGGCCTTCCCCTTTACTACAGCTTGATCATTTCCATCCCACTTTGGTTTCTAAGGAGAGCCATAAATTGAAGTATACCTTGCTGCCCCCTTTCTCTTTAACTGCCTCTCCACCTTCATAGCCATGTGTACCATATCTTCTACCTCCACGTAATATTGCAACTCAACTACATTGGCTATGTCTTTATTCAGACCACTTAAAAATCTGGCCATTGTGGCCTCCCGATTCTCCTCTACATTAGCTCGAATCATAGCCACCTCCATCTCCTTATGGTAATCATTTACACTCCTAGTCCCTTGTGTAAAGTTTTGTAATTTTTGGTAGAGGTCTCTATAGTAGTGGCCAAGGAAAAATCTCCGCCTCGTGAGAGCTTTCAACTCACCCCATGTTTCTACAAGTCTCTCATAATTCCTCCTCCTATTGGTCACCAATTGATCCCACCAAATAATTGCATAATCAGTGAACTCAATTACTGCCAGCTTCACCTTCTTCTCTTCTAAATAGTTATGACAATGAAAAATCAACTCTATTTTCTTCTCCCACTCTAAATAAGCTTCAGGGTCATTCCTACCTTGGAAAGATGGTATTTTCACTTGATGCTCCCAAGGCTCCTATCCAACCCATCTTTCCCCTTTGGATTTCTCCTATGTCCTCTTCCATGCCTACCTCCTCTAGGTCTGCCCATTCCACCTATTCCAACTTTAGATGCTATGTTTTCCTCAACCTCATCATCTTTTTCATTCTCATACTCATTTTTAATGATAGGCTCACGTCTCCTCCAATCTTGCCCACTTTGAAGATTTCTAATCACGACCTCTTACTGATCCTTCTTATCCCTCATCTCCCCCAACACCAAATTCAACCATTCAAACTGTTGTTGTATGGCCTACAAAACAAAGAATGAGTTAGTCACCTCCTCCTTAGGTGTTGAGTCACTCTTATGAGACATTTTTTAATACTAGTCTCATATCCCCCAACACCAAATTCAACCGTTCAAATTGTTGAGTCGCATACTCCCTTACGTGTTTATGCTCAATTATTGTCACGCCATTTGTGTTTCACTCTTTTGAGCTTTTCCAATACTATTCTCACCCACTCTTGCGTTTTACGTCATCTGTTTTCCCTTTCAAGGTCTTGAAGAACTAGTTGAACTAAATCAAGACATAACCTTGTATTATTCCAACCAGCAATAGATTCAATAAACAAGAAGGAATAAAATGACGCAGATCTCAAGGAATTGTACGACGAAAAGAGCAATTAGGAAAGAAGATACTAAAGATGATATATTCGATGCCTTTGAAAATAAGGATCAATCAACACCATAGCACTACAATTTTTGGATTGCAAAGTATATCAAACAGCCATTTTACAGCAACCCTTGAATACGATGTCCTTATTTTTTTTAATACAGATTCAGTCACAAGCAGCAACAATAATTGCAAACTCTGAAAAAGATTTATCTGATTTCAACAACAAGAAACCGAAATAAAAGGAATCAAAAGAAAGATTATAGATATGAAAATTATAGATATGGAATTTAAAGTAAAGACTCGTGTAATCAATTAAAGAATTTGCAGGTTTGAGTTCTTGAATCAAATACATGGGCAGTCAATTATGAGGATCGTAGATCTGAATTCAATCACACAAAATTAACAAGAATGTAGAAGGAATCGCATATCAGAATAGAAAAATGTAGAACACGCTTAACACAACACCCAAATGCAAAAATTAAAAAGGATAAATCAGACCTGATTTGGAGTCTGAGCTCTGATACCAAATGATGTGAACCCGTGAGATCGAAATCCCTTAAACCCATAATCAAATCGAAACTTACCCAAAGAAAGCCAAGAATCAAGTCAAGATGATCTAGACCCGTTGAAAACTTGTTTCAAGAGCCTATATTTAATGAGAACGCCATAAAGGGTTTGCCTTTTATAAGTTCGTAGTTCAATCAAGAATTCGTAGATAAAACTAAAAAAATCTCTATAAAGAAAGCTTTATTCACATTCCTATAATGATGAGCACCATGGCAGACCGAGTCTTAAAGATCCCTTACAAGTTTTAGATGGGCCAATTAGACTGTGTCTTAAAGATCCTTTACAAGTTCCAAATGGGCAAATCACAAGGTCAAGAGCTAAGAGGATCAAGGAAGCAATGCAAGGATTGGTGCAATCCACTTGGGCTGATTTTGTAAATTCATCGAGCAAGACCCCAACATTCAAGATGGGCTTGAAAGAATAAGAACCAGCTTTAATCCATGTGATACAAGCTATAGAGGGGGGGCGACATAGCCTAATGGTTTTGTGTAGACTTTTGATTTCATTAAGCATAAACGTGTGAGCCTATTTTATGTTTTTATGGTTGTAAGTGTTTGGGCCTATTTAACTCATTTAGTGGATTTCTTTTATTAGCTATAGTCGGTAGTTTAGGATGTTTTGGGCCTGAAGATGTTCAACCCGTGTTTTTTAATTGATGTAGGCCTTATTCAGCCCTAGGGTTTCATGGAGGGTTTTAAAAGGACTTCTAGCCGCAATTTAGAGACTGGGAACGTGAATAAAGCTTTCTTCATACAGAGTTTTCCAGTTTTCTCTACGAGTTCTTGATTGAACTACGAACTTATCAAAGGCAAACCCTTTGTGGCGTTCTCATCAAATCTAGGTTCTTGAAACAAGTTTTCAACTGGTTTAGATCATCTCGACTTGATTCTTGGCTTTCTTGGGTAAGTTTCAATTTGATTGTGAGTTCAAGGAATTTCGATCTCATAGGTTCACATCACCATATCTAGAGTAATCATCAGTAAAAGTGATGAAATACTCATAGCCACCTCTAGTCCTAATAATTAAGGGTCCACACACAACAGTATGGATTAACTCTAATGTCGCGACCCGAAACCCACCTTATGCGGATTAAGGGTAACGACCGATACTGCCACTCGGACAAGCCATACTAAATCAGATGAACTGTAAAAGAGTAAAAAGAAAATATATATATATATATATATATTTTACAACATAAATCACATATCACTGAATTACTTAAAGCAGAAGTTACACCAATATAATTCACCTGATCAAAAGCTCATCTCCAATGACCAATAATCAGAATATCTCCAAGTACAATTTAATAACGGTGATCCAACATACTAGGCTAACCTCATCACTAATGATGCAATATTATAATACACACTTTTGAACTTAACCTTACAGAGTACGTGGTCAACTTTGACTTGAATTTCATATCATTAGTGTTAATCATTTGTGCTTCACTAGCTCCACTAGTTATCTCATTGCATTTCATTCCTCATAAGGCCACCTGAAAAATGGTTATAGGTAAGGAGTGAGCTAACTTAGATCAGTAAGAAAATCCCAACCTCTGTCTTGGGTCAAGATCGGTCCAAGAAGTAGGTATGAGCAAATAGTAATAGAATGTAATATATCAATGCATGTCATAACAGAAGACATAATGAAGTCACAATAGCCAATCACCAATGTATAAATTGAAAGAAATGACCCTCAAGTCCTATAGGCGTATCCCGAGATGAGTACACAAAAATAACAACAAGGAATAACCAAATAATATGCTGTCGAAATTAGAAAATATCAATATAGGCATGTCATCACATCAAATAGCACAACAAAGAGTATTCCAAGGAAAAAGCTCACCAAGCATATCAAGGATCCAAAGAATACAATATCAACAGTGCACAAACGTATACAACATATCAAAAATCAAGAGCATGTCATGTAAGATACTTATTGTGACTTTTGGTCCTTGTAAATTCGTGGAGTAACACTTTTCTTAATAACGTATACAACATCCTGACAGTCTTTTGGTCCTTGCAACATTTTTGTAGACTTATTTATCTCATTATTACTCTCCTGGTAACTTGGTTGTGTCCTACGGACGTATTCATCATTTTTTAGTTTGTTATTGGGTCTTATTTTCGTTAAAAGAACGTCATCATTAAGTCCAAAATATTGATTGTGATAAATTTAGGCTTTTTCGGGTCTTAATTAGCTTATTTGTGACTTACATTAAGCCTAGAGCATTTTTATAATTTTACACTTTCACGCGTCACACTTTTCGGCACTTCGTTTGCTAATACGGACTCCACCGTTGAGTCCAAAGTGCCCAAAATAGTCAGACTATGTCCCCCTTGACATTTATTTGGTTTTTGGATTACTAAGGGTAAAATTTTCATTTTGACATTTCATGTGTCTATTGTTCCGGGACTTCATTTCACAAAACGAATCTTGCCATTAGGTTTGGAATGTCCCAAAATGTTAAGGAACATAATTTTATAGTCATCGAGGTCCATTTGATCACATAACTGACCATCAAGGTGTATTTAGAATTATCCTAGTTTGTCCATTCGTATTTTTTGGGATTTATTTAGGCTTCACAGACGTCACCATTGAGTTCGAAATGTCCGAGATAGTCACGATGGACTACCTTTTTTGTCAAAGTTGGCCTTGGGCATTATTAGGGGCAATATAGTCATTTATAATTTACGTGTCTAAATTTTTTTTGGGACTTAACTTCACAAATCAGACTCCACCATTGAGTTCGGAATGCCCGAAATAATTAAAATACACTATTTATTTATTTTAATCAAACTTCATTTGGTCTATTTTTAGCCTAGGGGCATTTTAGTAATTTCATGTTTATTTAAAAGGGGTTTAAATTAAATATTTATTTAATATTTGGGTCATTTTATAATTTACTAAACTATTAGGGGTCATTTCATGAATATCTTAAAGTTCTGGGGCTGATTTTAGATTTCAGAATTTCTTGGGGGTCTAAATGAAATTTTTGAAAATATTGAAAATAAACCAGTGGGTTTATTTAAAATTTTAAGTGAACCGCCCCTTTGTGCGTTGAACCGGCCGGATCAGCGGTCCAATACATCATGCTGATGTCAGCCTTATTACTTATTTATTTTTTTAATCTAATTTAACCAAAACGACATAGTTTTAATAATCCATTTTATATTTCGGTCGGGGCCAGCGATCCAATACCTCATGCTGACATTAGCCCTATTACTTATTTTATTTTTTTAATCTAATTTAACCAAAACGACATAGTTTCAATAATCCATTTTGTATTTGGGTCGGGACCCGACCTAAGACCCAATCCATGACCCGACCCATGAACAGTCATCATCCCCAAAAGTCCGACAAGGGTTCCGGCGTCACCTCCGACGCCGAAAACTTGCCGCTGGTGACTTTTCGGTCATTTTCAACGTGGTTTAAACCATTTTTTTTGTGAGGGTTCCTTTTCTAACGTCAAAATCTAGTTTCACTTAGGTTGGACCGTCAGAATAGGCAGTTACAGGGCTACTCCGATGACAAATCATTTTTTCGGCGAGGTTGGTTTTTTTCTATTTCGTGGAGCTATGGGTGCTATTTTGAGCCCATTTTTTCTCCCAAAGGTTTTTAAAACCATATGGAACAAATTCCCATTCCTAAAACCCAATAAAACCCCCTAAACTTGTGCATAATACTCTCTCTCTAAAACTATCACTCACTGTTTTTAACCCCAAAACTGCCATTCTTCACAAATTTTTATGCATTCGTCCCCCTTTTATATTCAGTTAGCATAATAATCCAATGCATGCAAGATAAATCAACAAATAAGTTCAAAAACAAAAGATCTCCTAGAGAGAGAAAAGTTTTACCTCTCTCTTCGGTTTGTCTCTCTTTTTCCAACCATCCTTCTTCCTCATTGCTTCCCTTCTTCTTCTTCTCTTCTCTCTTCTTTTCTTCTCTTCTTCTCTCTCTTTCAACCGTACATACACACCATAACACACACAATGGACCCACACACTCTTGTATCACACACTACAGCACACACTGAAGGGTTTGATTTCTGGATAGCCCACTACCCTCAATCAATGTATAGTGTGTATATATATATATATATACACATATTATATATTAACTCAACTGCCTAAAATTTCATTGGTTAATTTGGGAGGTGGAGGAAAATTATTTCTTACATGTAATATATATCACAAAATGGTTGGGAGCCCTAGTGGTAATTTTTTGGGACTTAAGTGCTTCATTGGTTTTTGTCAAGGGTTCAAAACCTATTGGTTGTATTCTTGAGCATTTCCCTCACTTTTTGGCTTCTGCCTCGTTTGGCAATCAGAAATACATATTTTGGCTTTTTCCCTTTTATTTTCCTTCCTATTCCTTTTTTTGTAGGTCAGTTTCTTATGGCTATTTCATATCCGGGATGGCTTCAATTTTCTAAGCCTCTTATTGTATGTATTTCCCCCGTAATCTCCGTGGCATATTTAAATTGTTATTTGCTTCTTCATGTATTTGTAATTATTACTCATTGCTTCATATATCGATTTTATAAATCAGAGTCATATTTGGATTTATTTTTCTTCACGCATCGATTTGACAAATCGAAGCCATGTCACTCGATTGTTTTCTTGATCTAGTCCTCATCATCCGCTCTTGACGTATTTAATTATTTTATTGGTCTATCGTAACTATCGAAAAATCTCGATTAATTTTCTAATTATTCTTTATGTTGTTTCTAATTAATAATTAGTGAACTAATTATAAATTAATCAGGTTCGGCGCGTTACATTCAATACTTCTTTGGCCCTGTTGTCCTTTGAAGCAAAGGGTCTTCTGGTAATCTTTCCCTCCAAACAGGATATACAAACTGGCAGTAGTTCAACAACCAAAGAAAACAAAGTACCCTCATTTACCAGTCTATTAATCCTATCGAGATTAATATGACCTAGCCTCAAGTGCAAAAGATATGTTGACTTAGTAGAAGAAACTTTTCTTTTAAGTGGTAAAGTTTGTGATGGTTCATTCTTTTTTTTTTTTTTTTGGTAAGTAAAGTTTTATATAACCAAAAAGAGAGATAAACAACAGGAGCAAAACAAAGCTCGAAAACAAGGAGCTGCACAACAACCAAAATAACAAGACTAGAACAAGGGGGAAAAGGAAGGAAGGACTTTAACAAGATTACCCGCCCTCCTAACCCACCAGACAAAGACCAAACCAACAACTAATTGTCCAAATTCAAATCCCACTACAATAACAAATCTTCATCCAGCAAAAAACATCTAAGGCTACAGTCCCCAGTCAACTAGCTCCGTACCATGACATTGATACCTTCAATAAGCTGATCTTTAGTTCTTGATTCATCTTTGAAACATCGCCAATTCCACGCAAGCCAAATAGAATGCACCAGAGTAGAAAGCACCAACTTACTAATATAGCTCTAAGCCAACTTTTGTCAAAACCCGAGACCCACCCTATGCGAATCTCGAATCACGAGTGCCCCGGCTTGACTCTAGGTGCCGAACCGGGACCTGATCTTAACTTGCTACACAATCAGTGCTACTAACATGCAACAACTAAATAGCTGAAGACTCAAACAATTAAATAAAAAAAGCTGCATGTGATATATATAAGGTTCTCAAAATGCGGAATACAAAATTCTTAAACAACTGTTCATCCCCAAGACGTGGATAACATCGGAGAGCTACAAAGCTTGTACTAAATATTACACTGCAACTTCAAACGTAATGTCCACCTCTAGCTACCAGGCTCTAGGGTCTGTTCTCGATGTCTGTGCTTGAAATAGTCAAAGTAGTAACTGTATGAGCTATGAAAACTCAGTAAGTAGTCATTTGCTCTACCGATGTGGAAATGAAATATCAGATTATAGAAGTCAATGATAAGGAAATGAATCTGCTCTACTAACAATGTCATACTACTACAGTCATGAGCTATATCAAGTATGAAATGTAAGCACTCAACTGAAAGCTGTAAAGTCTCATGATCATTCATAATAATATAACATGATCAAGCTATGAAATCAATAATAAAGGATAATGATATCAACTGAAAGAGATGCACTAGTGGGGCTCAAAAATTCCCCTGAGCTCGTATTCAGTTCCACTCAGGCTATATGAAAACCGCTCATGATACAATGTGACTCCACGTCCCACGCCTCGCAAAGCGACATAGCAAATTTTCCACTTGGAACTTGCACCCGAAGGTCATAAATAACATCAAATGGAGATGTGACTGAGCACAAATCCAGCACTAATAATACATCGGGATCATGCTATCTTCCACGAAGAGTATAGTAAAATCATAACTGATTCTAGGCAATTTGATGTAACAATAGTTTTCAAGGCTATGATTACTAGACTACTTAGAATATAACTGTCTGGCCCTTACGGCCCTAGGTACAAGTGTACAAAAAGGAATCTATGCACAAGTGTACAATCATAATCGAGATACATATAGAAACCAATAATTGCTTCCCACATGATAGGGCAATATCAATGTGCCTAAATAAACACTAGTATATATAAAATACAATAAGCAGTATGTACAAGAACTATTGACATGGCTTGGAAAGTAACACATGCAGAGATTGGATTTTACTTACCTTTTATTGTCTCTAAAATAGAAGGATCTAGACTGCCTTCTCCTTGCCATTCAGTGTTCCTAAGATTCATAAAATACATCTCAGTCTATCACTATATGAAATTATGCTATTCATCAAATTATGCCTCTATGCTATGAGTTTCTATTTTACTAAAATATATTCTACTATTGAATCCAGAACATCGAACAAAGTCAGTTTAGGTTTTCGCGGAACTCAATTCGGACATTTGTGCTAAAAAGGGCAAAATGGTCATTTTGCACTTTTATGTGTCTTTATTTTTTAGGACCCCGTCTCACAAAATGGACCCCTCCATTGGTCTCAGAATGTCCGAGATAGACAAAATACACTAATTACTTGTTTAACTTGGACTTCGCATTATTTTCTTATTATTAAATTAATTTAATATGATTTTTATAATATAGATATATATATATATATTTAGGCAAAATAACCCACACGAGCTTGCCTATCAAAACATTTTGGGCTTGGGCTTTTCTTTCAAACAGTCATGGGTTTGATTCCCAGGGGCTGCGCCCCTTTAAAGTTTTTTTTTTCGATTTTCTCAGAGCCAAACAGTGGCTAACCCTTAGAATCAAAATAGCGTATCCCCCTCCCCAATTCAATTCCTATTCTAATTTTCGAAGCCCGTAGCCAAACACTCCTAATTTAAGTTGTAAATTTAAAACAGAATCCTTCTAAACGACGCAGTATCAAGGCTATATGCCCCAACACATTGCCGTTTCGGGGAAAACACTATTTATCGTCTCCCCAACTTTCCGGTAGGGTTCCGTCGCCTTCTCTGGCGACAACAACCTTTTTCCATCTAATTTGTCAATGCTTTTTAAATGCTATCCTCCTCAGTTTTTCAAGGGAATTCTATTTCTAAGCTTTGTTTTTCATTTAGTTCATTAGATCTTCACGAAATGGGCAAAAACAGTGGCTCTAGCCAACTGTAATTTCCCAATTTCGAAGCTTTTCTTTCACTGTTTTAGCTTATTTCTTTTATACTTTTCTTCCCGCACTATAGAGGATCAATTCCTTATAATTTAAATTGAGTTTTAAGCACAAAAACATATAAACCCGAATTATTCCCTTAGACTTGCAACTAGGTTTTTCTATCTAAATCATGCATCATTTTCTTTGATTTTTCTTGCTAACTAATCCTTATTTCGTGCTCAATATAGCCCTACAATTCTCACTAAACAAATCATGCTAGAATCATAAAACAGGTTTGATTTCCACTCACCTATTTTTTCTGATTTCTTAGGTGCAGTTTCCTTCCTCCACTTCTGTTTCCTTCTTATTTCAAGTTTCTTTTTTCACTTCAACTTCATAGCTTCTCCACAATGCTTGGTCTCTCTTCCACCTCGGTTCTCTCTCTCCCTCTCTCTGTAGCCCTCTTTGTTGACTTATTTTCTGATATTTCCTGCTTTTCTTTTTTATTTATGTTTTTCTTTTTCCTTTCTTTAGCTTAGGATATTTACATATATATATATATATAGATATACATATTATATTATACACACACACACACACACACTAGCCGACACACACACAAGCACACTCACTTGTACATGTTGCACCTGCAGCTTCCCTATTTTTCTTTCTTTCTTTCTTTCTTCTTTCTTTCTTTTACTTGCATTTTAATACCTATATATATACATAATATATCATACTATATATATACTCATATATAATACATATTTTATACATATATATATATATGTATTTACTAGTTTTTAGATACGTATACATACACTCATTTTTTGTGGCATATACATATATACGTATGTATGCATGCATGCATGCATCAGAGTACATACAAGCATTATGATGCTTGTTTCTAGGTTGTTCGGGACATCTCCCGGCACTGACTATATAATTGACACTATTCACATTCTAAAATCGTACAGTACATATGATATCATGATATAGAGCTTAAACAACTCGGGTTACAACTGATAGTATACTATTCGACCCGATCTACCTCGGTTTACGTGCTAGCCTGGGTTAGGGTATTACATTCTTTCCCCTTTTAAATAAGTTTGTCCCTAAACTTAGTACATACTAGGGTGGAAAATGTAACTACTAAGATGAAAATAACTGAGGATACTTGGGGTGCATGTCATCCTCTCGCTCCTAAATAGCTTCCTCCATCTGGTGGTTCTTCCACAGAACTTTGACTAAAAGGGATAGTTTTTGTCACGACCCGAACCCACCCTGTGCGGATCTCGCATCGCGACCCGCCAC
Organism: Nyssa sinensis; assembly: GCA_008638375.1. Lineage (NCBI taxonomy): Eukaryota > Viridiplantae > Streptophyta > Magnoliopsida > Cornales > Nyssaceae > Nyssa > Nyssa sinensis. Next base: position 25,148,005 of record CM018040.1, read on the forward strand.
CCTCAGACCCAGGGGGCCATTGGGCGGAACGATCCTGTAAGCAGCGGTATCGGACGGCGGTGCAACTCATGTTTTGCAGAAGCGTGAAAACTTTTTCTTTTCTCATTTAAAATTTCAGCACACCGCCCGGTACTACTGCTCTACTCACATGCATACACATGGTTATACAATCAAAGCATAACTAAAATTTTAAATACTTAAATCATACAACCATCAGCATTAATTACCCCGTAGGGTTTATACATATTATCGTACTGTATCTTAAACATAAGTGCTAATAAATTCTACATAACTCCATAAAGGGAACCATCTAATCATATCTCCACTTCAAACACAGGGTTACTCACCTTGGTCCTTTAGGGTTAGTGCTAATAATGCGCTTTCCCACTTTCCTTGTAGTTCCTAAGAACAATTCATAAACATCTCATCAACTTCACATTCATTGTAATATCATCTCGATATTCCTTAACTTATGCTTAAATCGTATTAGATCCTAAAACGATTTCATAATTTCATATATACTTAACTTAACTCGTACTTTTAACCTATGACACAATTAATGTGTTAGGAATTGAATTTATTTCAATCTATACTCTTCTGGTAGCTCCATTAACTTTGAATTAAAGTTATTTATTTCATATGTTTACGTGTCGTGTCTTTTCGTATTTCATTTCTCGTACTTGCCTCAGATTAGTACGTTGGCATTACTTTAATTGATAGTCATCTGACAGATGCTATTCAACAAATTTTATGTCTTTTATTTTAGACATTTCTTTTGGTCGAATAGACTCTACTATTGAGTCCGGAGCGTCGAAGAAAGTCAGTTTAGGCTTTCCAAGAATTCCATTTGGGCTTTTATATGTAAAAGGACAAAATGGTCATTTACTGTTTTACGTGTCTTATTTTTCTGTACTTCGTTTTGTAATTTGGACTCCATTTTTGAGTCCGGGATGTCAAAGAAAGTCAATTTAGACCTTCTTTAGTTTTATTTTGGCTTTTGGGGTCCCAAGGGTATTTTGGTCATTTTAGCCTTTTACGTGTCTTTATTTTTTGGGACCTCGTCTCGTGTCGTGGATCTCACTATTGGACTCAGAAGGTCCGAGATAGTAAGAATACACTAATAGCTTGTTAATTTTGGTCAAGGGGTATTTTGGTCATTTACCCCTTTACGTGTCTTTATTTTTTGGGACCTCATCTCGTAAAATGGACCCTACCATTGATCTTAGAATGTCCAAAATAGTAAAAATACACTATTCATATGTTTGATTTGGACTTCATTTACTTCATATATGACTTAGGGGCAAAATAGTAATTTTGCTTTCTTTATTAAATAATTAAATTAATTATTTAATTATTTTTCAGGGGCTTTATCACATAAATTTTCCCTCAGTTGGGCCTCAGTATAATTTTTCTGAAGCTCAGGGGTCAATCCGTAATAACCAAAAGTCTTGGTTTATTTATTTTTAAATAAATTTGAAAACCAAAGGGTTCAATTGAATCTTAAGTGAACCGGTCCGGTCTAGTCATAAACCAACCGGCTCAGTCGGTTTATTTACATTGGCTGACGTCAGCCTTAGCGTTCAATTTAATTTACCCACATTCAAAACGCCGTCGTCTCATTAATTCGGTGGCAAGCCCTGATTACGCCCAAAGAATAACGCGGTAATTGTAGTGTAGCTTTGGGGTGTCGATTCCACAGCGAGATTAAATTAAAAGAATAATAAACAGAATTTCTGCAACTACAGAAGTATTAGACGGTTAACGAGAAAATAGAAATATAGAAAGTGATTTTGAATGCAACTAAAAATTAAACAAATTAATTAATGGAAGAAAATACTCAAATTTAACAAACAGTGGAGTGTCGGGAATCCCTTGCACATATATGGTATTTCAATTATTTTTAATTCACAGATAACTCAATTGAGAAATTAAATTCCAAAAATCTCAATCGGAAGATTTAAAATTATGCATCAAAATTAAACTGAAAATAACCCTTCGAAAAATCATTCATCATCTTTAAATCACTCAAATTATTATTCACATTGATAAAATACAAAGACGACAATATACCCGACAAGCAATACTGCAGCAGAGAATTGAATCAATATAAATATTTAATTGTTCCAAAAATAATCAAAACATTAATCCATTCGATAGAAAAAGCATGACTGAATCTATAAACGGACTAAAACCTTTAATTATTCGGACAATAAAATTCAACAATTAATTATGAATGATCAACGAAGAATTTATTAAATTAAAACCATGTACAGGAATTAAAATAAATTAAAATAACCATCTATGGTGCAAGTTCATCCCTAACCCCACTCAGAAATTTAGTTACCCATGTACAGAATGGATAACATAAACCTCACGGAGAAACACTGAACCATGAAGTCGCTACGGCTTCTTCTCTGTGCCAGAACTGCTTCTGTCTTCTTTCTCTGCACAGCCGTCAACACCACTGCTCCTCTCTTCTAATTTCCTGCAGCCGCAACAGTGCACTGCCGTCCTTGTATATTTTTCTCCTCCCCCGCCCAGTGCTGTCTCCCCCTTTTATGTATATATTTTTTCCTCTTTAATTAGCCCTAAGAACCACCTCCGCACTGGGCTCGCGCATCAGCAATCCAAGCCACACAAGCCATTAGCAATGCCTTGCCCCAAGTAAGCCCAACAGCCAATTCTAGCTGCAACAGTTCACTCTCCTGGGCCCTACTCATTGGCAGCCGCACCATCAGTCAGCGCAGGGCCCATTTCAATTCAGCCGTCTCACCACACCTCTCTAATTCATTTTCATTTTAACTGCAAATGGGCCCCCATACATACATCAGCCCAGTGCGCGTTGCCCCTTGGTCCAGTCAGCGCCCTGCTTCAGTTTACTCCAGCCGCGTCTCCACTGCACACAAGGCTGCTCTACATCAGCGCCCAGCCAAGCCTCTTTTTCAATTGCCTTTTTTTCTCCAAGCCACAGCCAATGTCCAAACCAGCCATTGCTTTCTGAATTCAACCCATGCGCCTCAATTGCATCCAACAGGGCCCCACCTGATTTATTCTTGTGCCTGCACTAAGCTAGCCATTCATTGCTTCAATACCTTTAAAGACCCAGCCAAGCCGCACAACATGCCCCTCACGTTGCAACCAAACTGCTCAGCAGCTGCCCCACTTCGTTCTTCTTTTCTTCTGACTTGGCTGCCAATTGCTTCTTTCTTTCTTCAATCATTCTGCCCAAACCAACAAATAATGAATTTTTGCAATGTTCAGGGATAAAATTTCTAAGGATTATTTAATGCATTTATTTGAGATCCAAAATATTATAAAATGATGCTTAAATATATCCCATTGTGAATAAAAATTAAATTAAATAATATCAATTAAAACCCAACATTTCTAATCACTTTCTAGCATTTTAATCAAACAATAGAGTATTTAGAGTGCACTTTTACGCACTCATCACACCCCCCAACTTGCTCATTGCTAGTCCCTAGCAATTTTCATAAAAATATGGCAAAAGAGACCAAAGATTATCACACATCGAAGGCATCTCATCACACTTTTTAAATTCTCAAATCAAGGCAATTTTAGGAGTTCACTATTCCTATAACAATCAATCCACTTATAGCAATTCACAGAGTGTGCGTGCGTGCTCCAAACTATATCCATCTAATCACGAACCATGACACATGCAACATCAAGAACATCTCAAGCAAAAGGTTCAACTCCATATCTCACGGGTATAAAAGTGTTTCATGTAGGGGTTCTCTCTATGGAGTTGACAAGGGGTGTACACGCTCAATGAAGAATTAGGCAACTATGAACAAGCAATAAGCAAACATTGATCTTATGATAGGTGCACTAACAATTGAGACTTCCACCACTCTTTCCACAGGCTTACTCAAGATCAAGAAGATCAACATAAAAGGGTTGTAACGTGGCTCGGGTTAAGGCTATATGAAGAACAGGATAAAAAGGATTCAAAAACTTCCAAGTACATACTAAGAGAATTTTGTTAAGAATCATAGCAAACCAAGCTCTTCACTTGATGTACTCTTCAACTTTCCAAATCTCTGAATAACAATACGTCTCCTTCTTCTTCTTCTTTCCCTCTCTTTCACCTTTTTTAATTTTTTTTCCACTTCTTTCAATTTTGTTCAACTTTTTTCCTCCTTTTCTTCACCTCTTTCAATTTTTTTTTCATTTTCGGATCTTGACATTGATGCTCACCCAGCTAAACATTTTTGCACTTTCTTCCCTTTTTCTTTTTTCTATTTTTTTCAATTCAACACAAAAGATGAGAAATGTAAATTCCACACCTAGTACACACTTGGAAGCAAAAAAGGTAGGGAAATCAATGCATAGGCTATACTCCAATGTGGAGAGGTATGGATGATGTGGGCACATGAAAAAAAAAAAAAATAACTATATGTGTTTGTTGGCTCAAAGTTGGCTACTAAGGGTCTATGATGGGAAGGGTTAGCTTGAAAGGCTCAAACGTTAATCCTAAATTGACCTTCATCATATCTCAAGTATATCCGCCGTCATACCACCAACCATGTAATGATAATCTCAAAAGAAGTGCCCAATTCAACAGATCAATGAATGCTTATCACAATTTTCTACATTTGAAGGCTCTCAAGTCTCTCCAAAACACACATGAATACTTAAGCAAAAGAGTTCTCTAGCTACATGTGTCAAACCACCATCTTACCACAAAGTTTGGATAAGTGCATTAAAAGTTCTGTGAATGCTTCAGTAGAATGATTATAGTGGATTCGGTGAACTCACAAAAATAGCTATGAATGATAATGAGTACTCATGTGAAAAGATGCACTTGTGATGCAAATTTTTTTTAAAAAAAAATTGGACACATGAAAATATGCCACAACAGTTTAAATGCTAAATTTGCAACCACCACCACCCCCCAACTTAAATGAAACATTTTCCTCAATGTTTAACAATCAAAATCGAATGAAGGGTACTAAAAAAAAAAGAATACACCTGATTGTGAGACGGGCAGCTCGCTAAGCACCAAAGATGGCAACCTAAACCGACACAATGAAATTAACCTGCAAAATAAAAACGAAGAAAACAGCAGCAAACAAAAAGAAAAATAACGAAAATAAAAGAAAACAAAAATAAAATAAAACAAATAAAATAAATAAATAAATACTAAAAAAATAAAAATTAAAAAAAATAAAACATACCTGCATGGCGTGATCAAGGGTGATAAACTGGGTCCATAAGTGGAATGTCTTCCACCTTTGGAACTTGCCTATCAAACAAAACTTTAAGGCGTTGGCCATTTACTTTAAAAACCCGACCATCGTTAGGATCCTCTATTTCGACTACCCCATGTCCAAAAACATTTTTCACTATAAAGGGGCCTGTCCATCTAGACCTGAGTTTTCCTGGGTGCTTATGGAGTCTAGAATCATATAAAAATACTCGATCATCAGGCTTAAAAGTTTTTCTCAAAATATTTTTATCATGAAATGCTTTCATTTTAGCCTTATAGATTTTAGAATTCTCATAAGCATCATTTCTCAATTCTTCCAACTCAGTCAATTGCAATTTTCTCAACTTACCTGCTTCTCCTATGTCAAAATTGAAATGTTTTACGGCCCAATAAGCTCGATGCTCGAGCTCCACAGGTAAGTGACAAGGCTTCCCAAAAACAAGCCTATAAGGTGACATGCCTAAGGGAGTTTTGAAGGCTGTACGGTAGGCCCAAAGTGCATCAACTAATCTCAAAGACCAATCTTTACGATCCGGATTGACCGTTTTTTCTAAAATTTGCTTAATTTCCCTATTTGCAAGTTCTACCTATCCACTGGTCTGGGTATGATAAGCAGTAGAGACTTTATGTACCACCCCATATTTTTTCATGAAGGCCTCAAAAGAACGGTTACAAAAGTGTGTTCCTCGGTCACTAATGATAGCACGTGGTGTACCAAACCTAGACAATACATTCTCTTTCAGAAATTTAATCACCGTCTTGTTATCATTACAACGGCAAGCTGCGGCCTCTACCCATTTTGAGACATAATCTACTACCACAATAATATATAGATATCCAAAAGAAGGAGGAAATGGTCCCATGAAATCAATGCCCTAACAATCAAAAATTTCAATCACTAAAATTGGGTTTAAAGGCATCATATTACGACGGGTCATAGCTCCTAACTTTTGACACTGTTCACATGATCGACAATAGATGTTAGCATCCTTAAACAAAGTAGGCCAATAAAATCCACATTGCAAAATTTTTGCAGCGGTTTTCTTCATTAAAAAGTGGCCCCCACAAGCTTGGGTGTGACAAAATTCTAAAACACTAGTAATCTCTTCATCAGGGATGCATCGCCTTAAAATTTGGTCAGGGCAGTAGTTGAAAAGAAAAGGGTCATCCCAATAGAAATTACGTACCTTAGTCATGAACTTCCTCTTGTCTTGAGCGCTCCAATCCACTGGTATCTCACCTGCAACCAAATAATTCACAATATGAGCAAATCATGGTAAAGAAGTAATAGAAAGTAAATGCTTATCAGGAAAATCATCTCTGATTGGTAGGTGGTCAGAAATGTCCTCAAATGTGAGCCTCGAGAGATGGTCAGCCACTACGTTCTCCACTCCTTTTTTATCTTTGATGGTGATGTCAAATTCCTGCAAAAGTAAAATCCACCGTATTAATCGCGCCTTAGCATCCTTCTTTGTGAGAAGGTACTTAAGGGCTGCATGATCTGTGAAAACAAGAATAGGAGAACCAATTAAATAAGCACGAAATTTGTCCAAAGCAAACACAACAGCTAGCAACTCTTTTTCAGTAGTAGAGTAATTCATTTGAGCACTATTTAGAGTTCTACTAGCATAGTAAATGACGAATGGCTTCTTCTCCCTTCGCTGTCCAAGAACAGCACCTACAGCATAATCATTAGCATCACACATAATCTCAAAAGGTAAAGTCCAATCAGGTGGCTGCATTATGGGTGCTGAAGTAAGCTTGCCAATTAGCATTTTAAAGGCCTCTTGACATGCTTGTATCCACTCAAATGGGGCATCTTTGGCTAGAAGGTCACATAGTGGTCTAGATATGCTGGAAAAGTTTTGTATGAACCTCCTATAAAAACCTGCATGACCAAGAAAAGATCTCACATCCTTGACTGTCTTAGGTGTGGGCAATTTAGAGATTAATTCAATCTTAGATTGATCAACCTCTATCCCTCTAGAAGAAATAATATGCCCTAAGACAATACCTGAAGGGACCATAAAATGACATTTTTCCCAATTCAAAACCAAGTCCTTCTCCTCACAACGGGTCAACACTCTCTCTAAATTCACTAAGCATGCATCAAAAGAAGATCCAAACACAGTCACATCATCCATAAACACTTCTATGCAATTTTCAACCATATCACTAAAAATACTCATCATACAACGTTGAAAAGTAGCAGGTGCATTACACAATCCAAATGGCATTCTACGAAAAGCATAAGTACCAAAAGGACAAGTAAAAGTGGTTTTTTCCTGGTCTTCTAATGCAATTTCAATTTGATAATAACCAGAATAACCATCTAAGAAACAATAATAAGGATGACCAGCCACATGCTCAAGAATTTGATCAATAAAAGGGAGAGGAAAATGGTCTTTTCGAGTGGCGGCATTCAGTTTTCTATAATCAATGCACATCCGCCATCCAGTCACAAGTCTTGTAGGGACTAACTCTCCTAGGTCATTTTTTATCACAGTGACACCTGACTTTTCGGGACAACCTGCATAGGACTAACCCATTTACTATCAGCAATAGGATATATAATGCCTGCGTCTAATAGTTTCAAAACTTCATTTTTCACCACTTCCTTCATAGTGGGATTAAGCCTACGCTGGGGGTCTCTACGAGGGTTAGTTCCTTCCTCCAAATTAATTTTATGCGAACAAACTAGGGGACTAACACCTTTTATGTCAGCTATGCTCCAACCTATAGCTGGCCTATGCCTATTCAGGGTCTGAATTAATTTCTCGCCTTGGGACTCAGATAATTCAGATGAAATAATAACAGGAAAAGTGTCACCTGGACCAAGGAAAGCATGCTTTAAACCCTTAGGCAAAGGCTTCAATTCAACTTTTGGGGTCACCACACTTGAAGGAATCTGCTCTTCCCTTTTTGTAGGTAACTCTTCAAACTTTGGTTGCCACCCCCGTGCTCCATAATCCTGAGTCCTGTCAAAAATAGCACAAATATCAACCACATCAGATGGATCAGCAATATAATTGAACTCAGAATTAACCAAAAATTGCTCAAGGGGATCGGAATCATGAGTTGGAGGAACTCCCCTATCTATGAGTGAATCAGTCATGTATGTCTGGTGGCACTCATTATCTTCTTCTAGCTATTTTGCAACATGAAATATATTCACCTCAAGAGTCATGTTCCCAAAAGACAGCTTCATAAGTCCATTCCTGCAATTGATAAGAGCATTAGCTGTGGCAAGGAAAGGCCTACCTAAAATCAAAGGAATTTTAGAGGTAGAATCAACAGTAGAGTTAGTGTCAAGGATTATGAAATCAACAGGATAATAAAATTTATCAACTTGAATTAAAACATCCTCTACCACACCCCGTGGTGCTCTGACTGAACGGTCAGCCAATTGCAATACCACAGAGGTTGGTTTGATCTCTCCCAACCCCATATGCAAGTAAATAGAATAAGGCATTAAATTCACACTTGCTCCTAAATCAAGTAAAGCTTGTCCAAACTCGTGATTTCCAATACTGCATGCAATGGTTGGACAACCAGGATCCTTGTACTTGGGGGGAATCCTCTGCTCAATGAGAGCACTAACTTGCTCTGTCAGAAATGCTATCTTCTTCACATGGTGCTTCCTCTTAACTGCACATAAATCCTTAAGAACCTTTGCATAAGTAGGAACTTGCTTAATTACATGCAAAAGAGGAAGATTGATTTTTACCTGCCTAAGATTTTCGAGGATTTCATTATTAGGATCCAGAGTGCGCTTGGTTGATTTTAAAGCCTGAGGGAATGGTACCTTAACCTAATTCTTCATCACCTCTGGTTCCTTGGGCAGTTCATCATTGCTACCATCCTGTTCCTTTTCCACATCCTCTGATTTGTTCATGATTGGGATGTGCAAGGACTTACCACTTCGAGTCACAATGGTGTTTGCATCCTTTAGATTCTCTTGTGCCATGTGTTGACCTTGGGGTGTGGATTGAGCTTGGGAAGGGAATCGGCCTCGCTCATTCACACTCAAAGAGCTCATCAATTTAGACACTTGGCTCTTTATCTCTTTGTTTTCTTCGACAACCTGCGTGATCAAAGATTCAAATTTTTGGTTAGTCTTACCCTGTGCTTCAATAAATGCCTGTAAAGTATCTTCTAAAGAATTCCTAGAAGATGAAGATGCATGATATGGTGCAGGGTATGATCTAGGAGGCTGTGCAGGTGGTGGTGCATGTGGCTGGCTTTCAGATTTCCAGCTAAAATTGGGGTGATTGCGCCACCCTGGATTGTAAGTCTCAGAGTAGGGTGTGAAAGGCTTCTTGTACATACCTAGGGTATTACATTGGTCCTCATACATCCCTCTCATCTCAGCTAATATGGGACACTCTTGGGCAAGGTGATCTACCCCACCACACACTGAACATGGTCTAAAAGGCTCTGCATGATTAGCCAAGTGTGTTGGCTTTACGTCTCTAGCCTTTAGCATCTCTAACTCTCCAGTGAGTGTCTCAACCTTAACTTTCAAATTATCCTCCTCCCTAAGATGGTAGATTCCCCCACTATGTTGGCTCCCTATAGGTCGTGACCTATTTGTGCTCTCAGTGGCACTAGGTCCTGTCCAAGTGTGAGCTTTTTCAGCAAGCTCATTAAGATACTCTATGGCCTCATCAGGATCTTTCTGTAAAAACTCACCATTACACATCATCTCTACAAATTGGCGCTCTCTAGGTGTAAGTCCCTCATAAAAATAGCTCACTACACGCCAACTCTCATACCCATGGTGAGAGCATATACCCAATAACTCCTTAAACCTCTCCCAAGACTGATATAAAGTCTCACTATCCTTTTGTGCAAAGGTAGAAATCTGTCTTTTTAAAGCATTGGTCTTGTGTTGGGGAAAGTATTTAGTGAAGAAAATCTGGGTCATCTCATTCCACGATCCAATTGACCGTGGTCTCAGTGAGTATAGCCAACTCTTAGCTCGATCCTTCAAAGAGAAAGGAAAGAACTTAAGTCTCACAATGTCTTGTGTTGCATTCTGACTATGAAAAGTCGCAACTACCTCTTCAAACTCCCTAATGTGCATATATGGATTCTCATTTTCAAAACCATGAAATGTAGGGAGTAACTGTATCACCCCCGTTTTAACATCAATTGGACGAGCATTGGGTGGAAACATGATGCATGATGGTGTAGCTGTGCGTGTAGGGTGAAGGTAATCCTGAAGAGTCCTAGTGGGTTGATCCTCATATTCACTCATATTTGCAGAATTCGAAGTATTATCAAACAAAGAATTTGAAAAACAAGAAAAATTAGACTCTAAATCCGACTCTAACACAGGCCTACAAGCAAAGCGGCCTAATACGTCCTTATACCTATTATGCATGCAAGAAGACAATAATAAAAAAATAACTAAAATAAAATAAAATAAAATAATAAAAAAAATGAAGAAATAAATAACTAGAAATAAAAAATTAAAAATAAAAATAAAATTAATAATAATAATGCAGCAAGTAAAAAGAAGGGAACAAAGTTACCGCCTTTACAAACTGCTGAAAAGAAAAACTATCTATTGATTCTTCTACCGTCTCTCCGGCAACGGCGCCAAAATTTGATTACGTCCAAAGAATAACGCGGTAATTGTAGTGTAGCTTTGGGGTGTCGATTCCACAGCGAGATTAAATTAAAAGAATAATAAACAGAATTTCTGCAACTACAGAAGTATTAGACGGTTAACGAGAAAATAGAAATATAGAAAGTGATTTTGAATGCAACTAAAAATTAAACAAATTAATTAATGGAAGAAAATACTCCAATTTAACAAACAGTGGAGTGTCGGGAATCCCTTGCACATATATGGTATTTCAATTATTTTTAATTCACAGATAACTCAATTGAGAAATTAAATTCCAAAAATCTCAATCGGAAGATTTAAAATTATGCATCAAAATTAGACTGAAAATAACCCTTCGAAAAATCATTCATCATCTTTAAATCACTCAAATTATTATTCACATTGATAAAATACAAAGACGACAATATACCCGACAAGCAATACTGCAGCAGAGAATTGAATCAATATAAATATTTAATTGTTCCAAAAATAATCAAAACATTAATCCATTCGATAGAAAAAGCATGACTGAATCTATAAACGGACTAAAACCTTTAATTATTCGGACAATAAAATCCAACAATTAATTATGAATGATCAACGAAGAATTTATCAAATTAAAACCATGTACAGGAATTAAAATAAATTAAAATAACCATCTATGGTGCAAGTTCATCCCTAACCCCACTCAGAAATTTAGTTACCCATGTACAGAATAGATAACATAAACTTCACGGAGAAACACTGAACCATGAAGTCGCTGCGACTTCTTCTCTGCGCCAGAACTGCTTCTGTCTTCTTTCTCTGCACAGCCGTCAACACCACTGCTCCTCTCTTCTAATTTCCTGCGCCACAACAGTGCACTGCCGTCCTTGTATATTTTTCTCCTCCCTTGCCCAGTGCTGTCTCCCCCTTTTATGTATATATTTTTTCCTCTTTAATTAGCCCTAAAAACCACCTCCGCACTGGGCTCGCGCATCAGCAATCCAAGCCACGCAAGCCATTAGCAATGCCTTGCCGCAAGTAAGCCCAACAGCCAATTCTAGCCGCAACAGTTCACTCTCCTGGGCCCCACTCATTGGCAGCCGCACCATCAGTCAGCGCAGGGCCCATTTCAATTCAGCCGTCTCACCACACCTCTCTAATTCATTTTCATTTTAACTGCGAATGGGCCCCCATACATACATCAGCCCAGCGCGCATTGCCCCTTGGTCCAGTCAGCGCCCCGCTTCAGTTTACTCCAGCCGCGTCTCCACTGCACACAAGGCTGTTCTACATCAGCGCCCAGCCAAGCCTCTTCTTCAATTGCCTTTTTTTCTCCAAGCCACAGCCAATGTCCAAACCAGCCATTGCTTTCTGAATTCAACCCATGCGCCTCAATTGCATCCAACAAGGCCCCACCTGATTTATTCTTGTGCCTGCACTAAGCCAGCCATTCATTGCTTCAATACCTTTAAAGACCCAGCCAAGCCGCACAACATGCCCCTCACGCTGCAACCAAACTGCTCAGCAGCCGCCCCACTTCGTTTCTTCTTTTCTTCTGACTTGGCTGCCAATTGCTTCTTTCTTTCTTCAATCATTCTGCCCAAACCAACAAAAAATGAATTTTTGCAATGTCCAAGGATAAAATTTCTAAGGATTATTTAATGCATTTATTTGAGATCCAAAATATTATAAAATGATGCTTAAATATATCCCATTGTGAATAAAAATTAAATTAAATAATATCAATTAAAACCTAACATTTCTAATCACTTTCTAGCATTTTAATCAAACAATAGAGTATTTAGAGTGCACTTTTACGCACTCATCAAGCCCAGAGGCTGCCACGTGTCCGAGTTGACTCATCCTCATTTAAAAGCCAAGTTGACCCGTCTTCTTCTTCCCCACGAGACCCGACTGAAAACCCTAATTACAGTTTTCCATTTCCTTCTATTTCGTGACTTTCTACTCAACCAATCTCTACTTTTTCTAACCTAATCCATTTCTGGAACATTGGTTAAGAGTTTGGCATTCATTTTAGACTTTAAAATCTCTTCATATGTTTGGTTTAGGACTGGATAATCCAAACTGTAAGTTGGTGGCAAATGCTTATTTCTGAGCTAAAACCCTTCGGGTTTGATCCTTTATGATCCATTTTTTTGTAGTTTTAGTTTTCATTTTGATATACTCGTTTTGGGGCGATTTTAGAAAGTTGGTCCCCAAACCCGAATCCTGCAACTTCACATATAGGGTTTGTTCCATAGGTTTTGTGATCGCGGCTAGGGTTTTTCATGACCCTCATGACCTCTTCGTGAAGCCTTGACACACCATTTTTGGTTTAGTTGCCATGGGTTCAGACCTGCTTCAAGCAAGGTCTTCCCATGGCAGTTCTTCATGGGTTGGCACTTTCTTGATATTTTGAAGCCTAAAAATCATGCTAAATCAACTCTAAAACACATATCTAACATTATACATGCATAACTAAGCTTCAAACAGTTTCTATTCATGCATATTTCTAGAGAGAGAAACATTAAAACTTTGAATATCTCTTACCTTTTGCTACGGTTTTAACCTTCTTCTACCTCTGGTTCTTCCTCTATTCTCTTTCTCTGCTTCCTTAAGTGGTCAAGCATGCAAGACATGCATTGGTTTCTTTTTAAAGAAAGGAAACCAACTCTTCTCTCTCTTCATTTTCTCTTTCTCTCTCTACACATTTGCAGCCTCTATTCTTGACCTTATCAACCCATTTTACACTCCATTAATTCTGCTTTTTCATTTTTGGCAACCTACATTAAATGGGTCCTTGATATTTTTGTGTTATATGTATATTATATATACACACACACAAACTCATCTACACACACTCACACACAACAGCCGACACACACACCCACTTGCACTACTGTTCACACCTTTATATATATATATATATATATATATATATATATATTTCTTTGTTTACATGTATATAGTTTTTTTTTTATATATATATATATACATATTTATATACACTTGATAACATACACACACAATATGTCACGACCCGAAACCCACCCTATGCGGATCTCGTGTCGCGGGGCCGACCCGAAAGCCGTCCCTACTTTTTCCATTCCTGTATCATAGTACTAATATGCAAAGTACTAAAACCTCAAAACAATAACAGCGGAAGTCTTATCAGTAATAATACATCAGCGGAAGTCTTTCAATACACAATGTTCGTGAAAGTCTTTACAATACATAATATGGTTCTACATAAATAAAATAAGAACCAAACATGACCAGCACCCGAGGGTGGTGAATACATGGGAGAACTAAAACATAAACTGATGCATTTTCTCAAATGTCCTTCTATGTCTTTAGACTCCTACCGGGGTCTCGCGGCATCAGTACCTGAAATGGGGGTGAGGAGGGTGGAATGAGCTACAAGAGCCCAGCAAGTAAATACAGATCTCCGACACTGGTATCGAGGATCATAAAAGAATATGAATCCAAGAATAAGAATATGATAGCCAATCATCATCAATAAGATGCTATAACAGCCAATGGGAACAGTTGCCATAAAGGCCAATAAACAATAGTACACAATGTACAATTAGGAGTAAAGGACATAACATCAACATGAAACACTTAACATGTGAACAGTGGCAAATGAACAGTAGGTTCACAATGTGTAATCAGTAGGAATGGCATAACAATGTTCTGGAATTCTCAACGATAATACAATAACAAGAAAGTACTGCCATTATAATTGATCACAATAAATCAATAAGGAATATCTCGCAATACAAGATAATCACAAGAACAATGTAACTCAACAATTTTAGTTGAGCAATCATATAAGAGATGCTTTTATTCTGTGTCAGGGCTTGATTTGCCCTCGGTCTTTGGGGGCCCGGTTTACCCCCTTCAGTGCATTCCAGTGTATGGCCATATGTCCGTTCACGGACTCGACCCGAAGGTCTTCAGTGCATTTAAAAGCATCGGATGGATATTGTGACTGAGCACAACTCCAGTATACATAAACATTTCATGATCATAAATGATTCCATAAGAGTATATAAAATGGAATATCATCAGTCAATGGAAACATAACAATAGGCATTTGAAAGTACGGTTCAACATGATAACAATGGTACAACAATAAATCAATGTCCACCAGATAGAACAATATCACATTGTGGAGACAATAACATCAGATACGCTCAGGAGTACAATTTTGGCAGTAAAAGAATGAACTTGGCTTGATAACACCACATGGAAGAGAAAGGGTATCTACTTACCTCTAATACGTTGCTAATTCAGTCTCCTGTAGGTTTGCCTTTTCCCGTTGAGTTCCCTATATATCAGTAAATACGTTTCAGAATAATTTCTATTCACCAGATTCTATGCCTTGCTATGATCAGTATTTCTAATACTTATTTAGACTTTTATATGTCCGTTGTTCTCGGAACCTCCTTTCGTAATTTTGACATTACCAATAGATTCGAAAGGTTCAGAATAATAAAAATTCACTAATTATTTAATTCAATCGGAGTCCATTTGACTCACTTATGAAGCAGGGGTATTTTGGTCATTTGTACAAGTCGTAACTTTTCGGGACTCCGTCTCGTGAAACGGACCTCACCATTGAACTCAGAGCATGCGAGATAATAAAAATTGACTATTCATTTGCCCTATTTGGACCTCGTTTGACCCTCTTTTGAGTCAGGGGTATTTTTGTAAAAATTAATATTTAATTAATTTTTATACTTGGGCAACAGTGAAATTTTCCAAAATATTTGGGGCCGGTTCATAAATCCCAGAAGCTGCGGTCTGAACCAGTTGGTTCAGACCCCAAAACCCTAAACCGTCTTACCCTTGCCCTGAACCAAACGGTTCAGTCCATTCAAGAACCGGAATGCAATAAACCCAATTTCCTATCCCTATCCATGGTTCAGTTAACCCCAAAACCAATTCCTATTTATTTTCCGTGTAACCAAACAAGCCCAATCCCATTTAATTTCAAACCCAAAACGACACAGCTTAACTTACCCTTTTTATAACCGGTCGGGTCCCGACCCGATTCAAACCCAAACCCATTCCTTTTAACCCGGTAGCCCCCCGATTTTCCGATCATCTCCCTCACATCTCCGGTGAACTGTATTAGGGTTCCGTCACCATCTCCGGTGACGGCAACCTAAATCCGATGGTTTTTAAACCTATTTTCAATGCAGTTTTATTCCCCTTTTCATGTAGAATATATTTATAACTTTAGTTTTCCATTTAGCCTTTCGATTCTTCACGAAATAGAGCTTAATCATCTCCGGCCGAATCTCCGGCCATATGATTTTTCTTATTTTCCCTATGATTTCTTCATCATTTTTCATTCTTCCTTCTCCATTTAGTTTTCTGCATGCATAAGGATAGTTTTCATAAACTTTTAAACAAGTTTTAACCATAGAATTCATGGAACCCGATTATCCTCCCGTACCTGCAACTCTAATTTTCTCTATGGTTTCTACACCATTTAACATGATTCCTTTTGCATTTAAAAGCTAATACCATGCTTATCAAGACCCTATAATCATATATAAGCTTTATGCTTTAAATTGAAATAACAGAGCTGAAATCAATTACCTGGGTTTCGGATTTTGAGCTCACTGTGACTCTCCCACCTTTCTGTTTCTGAACCAATCTCTCTCCCTTCTTCTCCCCTTGAGTTCCTGACCTTTCTTTCCTTTTCTAACCTCTCATCTCTCAACCCGTATACATATATATATGTATACCAAACACTCACCTCTTCTCTCTCTACCTTATCTTTCTCTCTTCCCATCTCTTTCTTTAGTCCCTTTAACCGATCCCCAGTCGGTGGCCCTTGCCACCTGTAGCTGCGGTGGCAGCACACCCGAGCACCCAAGACACCTCACTCAATTTCTCATATAATATATATATATATATATATATTTACACATATTATTTCATTTACCATATATATATTTATATAGCTGTACTCAATTTACATATATGTATGTATTCATGAGATCACTTTAATACATTATCATGCATACATATTCATATATATATATATATATATATCCATTTAATTATGCAACATAACTTAAAACAGTTCGGGTTTTATTATTGTATCGACTTACCCCGATATTTGTGCCGTACCCCGGGTCGGGGTATTACACAATACACTATAATTGTGTGTACATGTGTGTTATCTACATTTAAATTTTCATAATTAAATGTATTCTTGTAGTTTAAATTAATCAATTTTTAAGTAATTAATTCATTCTTTTCTCTTAAGTGTAAGAATCTTTACACAATTTTTCATTGCCTCGTAACATGTGCCATATGACCCGGTATCCCGGGTTGGGATATTACATTCTTCCCTACTTAAAAGAGTTTTGTCCTCAAAACTCAACTACTCATATATCTTAACAATGTTTACTTGTATCATTACTCGCTTCCAACTTACTAACATAAAATTTCCAATATCTCGAGTCACATTTTGGATTAATGTCTTTTTATGGTTTAAGGGTTTCCTTGATCAAGTTGGATAAGGCAGCATTGTACGTTTCTCAGTTCCCTTAGTTACATGATAAGGTGGCCATTCCTCACCGGTAACAAAAGTCCTGATAGCACACTAGTGGCTGTCAAAATCCTCCTTTTCACCATTTCTGTTATCCATCTTCTTAGTTCATGTTTTACCTCTAATCTTCAAACTTTAGACTTTATTCCTTCTACTTTATTGTGGGTCCCATACCCCGCTCTTATTTCATATCACATATCTTACATTTATATTTCATATTCTGCAGGTCCCATACCCTGCCTTCCTATCGTACACGTACTTCTAATAACTTGACTTACTCTAGTGCAGGTCCCATACCCTGCCCTTACTTTACATTACGTATCACGTACTTTACATATCTAATTCATGAACTGCGAGTCCCATACCTCGCCTTTACATTTCATCACGTTCTTCACATATCTATTTCATATAATGCGGGTCCCATACCCCGCCTTCATATCATAACGTATACTTCACATAATCATTTCATATATTGCGGGTCCCATACCCCGCCTTTAGTTCAAATTACATACTTCACATATTTAGGTAGCCTAGGACTTACCTAACTCAAAATTCTATTTCGAATCTCCTATCGTCACTAAGTTGATCTTAGTAAACCTAGAACTAATTTTAATCATTCTGATCTTCAATTATGACTCGGTCTGTTCCCAAAAGACCTAATACCTAAGCTCTGATACCATGTTGTCACAACCCGAACCCACCCTGTGCGGATCTCGCATCGCGACCCGCCACCCTCAGACCCGGGGGCCATTGGGCGGAACGATCCTGTAAGCAGCGGTATCGGACGGCGGTGCAACTCGTGTTTTGTGGAAGCGTGAAAACTTTTTCTTTTCTCATTTAAAATTTAAGCACACCACCCGGTACTGCTGCTCTACTCACATGCATACACATGGTTATACAATCAAAGCATAACTAAAATTTTAAATACTTAAATCATACAACCATCAACATTAATTACCCCGTAGGGTTTATACATATTATCGTACTGTATCTTAAACATAAGTGCTAATAAATTCTACATAACTCCATACAGGGAACCATCTAATCATATCTCTACTTCAAACACAGGGTTACTCACCTTGGTCCTTTAGGGTTAGTGCTAATAATGCGCTTTCCCACTTTCCTTGTAGTTCCTAAGAACAATTCATAAACATCTCATCAACTTCACATTCATTGTAATATCATCTCGATATTCCTTAACCCTGTCCCTAATGTTCCATCGCAGACCGCCCTCGAACTTGCGGGCTCTAGCATGCTTGTCCTCAAAAATAGTAGGAGCAAATCTAGCCAGTTGGGTGAACCTGGCCTCGTACTCCTCTATTGTCGAGTTCCCTTGCTGTAAAACAAGAAAATATACAACTCTCTGATCTCTGACTTCCTGGGGGAAGTACTTCTGGTTGAAGACCACAGTGAAGCGCTCCCAAGTCATCTGAGGCTCTCTGGCCTTTTCTAATAGCCACCACTAATGGGCTGTCCCCCTGAAAATGAAAGTAGCAAATGCCACCTTCTGTACCTCAGTACAGGTCATGATCTCAAAGATCCTCTCCATCTCGAGCCGCCACTCTTCAGCTGAAGTGGGGCCTCTAGTACCGTCGAACGTAAATAGCCGCAGTGCCTGAAACTACTTATAAAAATAAGCCTGGCCTCTATTGTTCTCCTAACGTACGATGTGTACTACTAGTGGTGCCTATCGCTCCGGTCGAGCTGGAGTACTAGAACCTGCCTGGTTCTAAGGCGCATTCTGAATAAGGCTTTCTACTAATTGCTCTAACCGTGCTACGTTAGCAGTAGCATCCTGTAAGGGTGTGGTAGTACGAGTGTTCACCATTTTCTACAAATGGTTAGAGGTCAGTTTCATATATTTAAGAGTCTAATATTGCATGTCGGTTTTTATCTACTGACTCTACTTGGACATTTGTAATACTAGTACCTTAGTCTATCTCCCATGAACCACTGTGTCACCTATGATGCTCTGATCAAGCTGTCACGACCCGAGACCCACCCTGTACGGATCTCGAATCGCGAGTGCCCCGACTCGACTCTGGGTGCCGAACTGGGACTTGATCCCAACTTGCTACCCAATTAGTGCTACTAACATGCAACAACTAAATAATGGAAGACTTAAACAATTAAATAAATAAAAGTTGCATGTGATATATATAAGGTTCTCAAAATGCGGAATACAAAATTCTTAAACAACTATTCATCCCCAAGACGTGGATAACATGGGAGAACTACAAGACTTGTACTAAATATTACACTGCAACTTCAAACGTAATGTCCACCTCTAGCTATTAGGCTCTAGGGTCTGTTCTCGATGTCTGTGCCTGAAATAGTCAAAGTAGTATCTGTATGAGTTATGAAAACTCAGTAAGTAGTCCTTTGCTCTACCATGTGTACAAGTGTATAAAAAAGTGCTAGCCAATCAATGAATTGTAACACCCCGACCCCGTGAAATTAATAATTAATTAATTATTATTAATTAATACCGACTTACAGAATGATTTAGGGAATTAATCAAAATCCCGACGGTCGCCATAGACCGATTAAATAAAGAAAATGTCTGGGGGAAGGGTACTTTACCCGAACCCAAATTACTGATTAATTTGGTGAAATAACGCCGTTTTAATACTAACGGAATCCGAATTAGCTAACCCGAGAAATCCTGAATGATTAATAAATGGCACGGAACCTCTGATACTGTAGATAACTGAAATATGAAACTCTCGGAACAAACCGCATCGAAAAAGGAGTTACGGAATGAAAGTTATGTAGCAAACACTGAAACTGAATTACTGCGCAGCCAAACGTGGCCTTAACCAAAAATGGTGAAAAATGGCCAAATTGGTGGTCAAGGGGAATTGAACCCTTGACCTTTGAGAAAATAAATTTTATCCAAAAACTTACCAACTTGGCTGCCATTACCTTGTGCACATATACACAACTTAATGGTATATAACACTGAATTGCCCCAAGCTGCCACCCAAACTGACCAATGGCAACCCATGCAAACCCCACATGATTACCCCCTCAGCCCACCTCAGCCCTAAGATCCCACTGTTCTCTGATGTATATACATCTATATATATATAAGAGATGTATATATATGGTAATATGTAATAATATATATAGACATATTATCATTTGTGGAAGGAAAAGGAGGGGGGGGTCCAAAATCAGAAAGGAAGTGTGGGTGTTGTATGCTCGGATAAGAGAGTCCAGAGAGAGAGGGCTATAGAGAAATTGAAGGCCTTGCATGTGTATACACATGTGTGCATGTGAGGGATGATGTGTGTCTTCAAGGAGATGCACCAGAGAAAAGGAACTGAGGGGCACTACTGGATCTGAACAAACACCCCCACCAAGCCTGAACCGAGCCATTGAGGAGGAAGCCACTGTCTAAAAAGGTAAACACTAAAGTTACCAAATTTTCTGTTTTGATTTATTGGCACTGTTCTGATAATTTTTAGACCATAAAAACTGTATATAGATGTTACTGTGAGGCTTGGGAGGGTTATAGAAGCACTGAGAGGGTCGAATAGGCATTAAAAACCTAAAGCCGTGACCCAACCGCCATGGATGGAGCTCCCTGTAGCAGGTCTGAAATGACCTCAACCGAACTGAGTTTTGATGATCTAGAACTGATCTAGACACTGAGAGGGTTTCAAATATCACCAACCGCGACCCCAACACTTGGGTATAAGCCCTCAAAACCGAAGCTATTGCTTTCAGCCATGGAACCCAAACTCGAAAATAGGCTCTTAAACTGAAATTTATAAATGGGGAATTGAAGCCCCTATACTAAGGGTCACAACAAGCCAAGAATTGTGCAATTTGGTTGAGAAACAAGGCCACACGGCCGAACTGAAATTCTGCGCAATAATCGGTTCTACCGAGCTTAATCCTTGGATTCGAAGCTCAAGATCGATGCCAAGTTGTTGCTCTAGCCTCTAAGAACAATTTGGGACCAAAACATGTTGAAAACCGTGCTTGAAATAGCACGAAATTGAGAAAAACCGAACCTGCAAATTAGGGCAACAGTGGGGCATTCGATGGGGAAGATGGAGTCGACTCGGCCGAGTTGGCCGAGTCATACTGAGTTGGCCCAGACACGTGTCGGCCAACGACCGTGCCACCGTTTTAATGGAACGGCACCGTTTGGCTAAACTGATGTGTTTTAAAAAAAAAATTGAATTCGGACCGTTTGGCAACTGAGTTAATAAATCAGAAATTGGGAAATTGATTTGGGGCCTATCCGAACCGAGAATAAGAAAGAAATTGGGAATATGAGGGATATCATATCCCGGTTCTCTGAAGGTAACTAGACCGGATGGTTTAGGGAAATTTGGACCGGTTCACTTGGTGAACCCTAGAACCAAACGGTTCTGAAACTATATTTTATTAAATTCTGTTTTGGCCCCACAGCTTTCTAAAATTACACATTGACCCCCAACAGTTTTGGGAAATGTCACAGTGGCCCACATCTTGGAAAAATTATACATTTAAGCCCCTGCTAAATTAATTAAATAATAAAATAATTATTTAATTATTTTATTAATTAGGTAAAATTTCGATTTTACCCCTGGACATTAATTATGTCAAACGGAGTCCAAATAAAGCAAATAAATAGTGCATTTTCACTATTTCAAGCATTCTGGACTCAATGGTACAGTCCAAATTGGGAAATTATGTACCGAAAAATACAGACACGTAGGTGTAAATTACTGTACTGCCCCTGATGGTACCCGAACCCAACTAAAAATAAAAGACAGCCTATTTTGACTATGTCGGGCATTCTGGACTCAACGGTGAGGTCCGTTTAACGAACTGAAGTCCCGAACAATACAGACACATAAAGTGTAAATGACCATACTGCCCCTGATGCTTCCCAGGGTCAATTGAACATAACAGATAGTCCAACTTAATTATGTCGAACACTCTGGACCCAATGGTGAGGTCCATTTTATGAACTGACGTGCCGAAAAATATGACACGTGAAATTACCAAATTACCCCTGATACTGTACGAAGCCCAAATGAAGTCCGATTGGGACGAAATTGATAGCGATAGAAGCCCAGATACTGGTGAGACTGTAAACATGATTAAATAATGATTCGGAGTCGGAATCTTACAAAACGTAAAATGACCAAAATACCCCTGAGCACAGTAAGTGCAAGGTAGAGGTCAAATAAAGGTCAAACTGATCTGATAAATTATCATAGGGATAATTATGAACACTGAAGGGCTAAATAAGACTCCGGGACAGTAATGCGTAAAACGAGAAATGATCGATGTGTCCCGATGATCAAAAATAGATACCAAACGAAGTCCAAATGACTTAAGAATTTACATATGAGATATATGGGACATTCTGAGGACCACGACAGGGTTTGGGGTAAGAATGACAAATTACCATTTTGCCCCTAAGGCTAAGTAAGCCCTTAATTGATAGCGATTCAAGTCTAAAAGACTTACAACTTCATACGATATATGGGATATTCTAAGAACCACGACTGGGTCCGGGGCAAGAATGACAAAATTACCATTTTGCCCCTATGGTTAAAATAAGAACCTAACTGATACCGATTGGAGTCTAAAAGACGTAGAACTTTATATTTAAGATATAAAGACTATTCGAAGGGCCTTGACAGGGCCCGGGGCAAGAGTGATAAAATGACCGTTTTGCCCCTAAGGTTGAAGAAGTAACTGACTGATAACGATTGAAGTCTAAATGACTTGGGTTATAATCCTGATGACTGCTGAGCCTAATTTAAGAATAAAATAGCCCCGGATGAAACCCGATGAGAGGGCGATAGGCTACTAGGCTATCTTAGGTAAACCGATAGATACCTAAGATGACAAATGAGACCTGAATGGATGAGTTCTAATCTGTATATGATTGATGATTATTGTTCAGGATATACATGGAGATGCCTGACGTATTTGGAGGTTATCGGATTGTTTGCGCAAGGAGATAACCGTAACAGTTTGTGAGTAACCTGGAACTTCTGACTTGGTGTATAAGTACACCGTCTAGTTACTGTATTTTAAATATTGTACTGCACTGTTTTATCTGATACACTGATTTCATGCCCTTACTCAAATGCATGATTTTTACTCTGTCTGATTCCTCTGTTCTGCACTGAAATAAACCTATCACTGTTTTTACTGAAAGAACAACTGATTCTTGGTACCACCTCAGTCTTGAGCACTATATGAGCATACTGCACTGTTTAATCTGTGCATACTGTACTGTTTATTCTGTTATATTGTTCTGCTCTGCTCATTACTGATCTGTTCTGTTATTCTGATGTTTTAACTGATCTGTTCTATTATTCTGATGTTTTAACTGATTTGTTCTGTTACTCTGATGTTTTAACTGTACTCCTGTTTTTAAATACCGTTTCAAATGAACGTGTTTAACTAACTGTTATGTCTAATCTGTTCTGATCTGTTCTGTTGATTTGTCTGACCCGTTCTGTCTGATCTGTCCTGACCCGTTCTGTTGATCTGTCTGACCCGTTCTGTCTGATCTGTCCTGACCTGTTCTGTTGATCTGTCTGACCCGTTCTGTTTGATCTGTCCTGACCTGTTCTGTTTGATCTGTCTGACCTGTTCTGTTTGATCTATCCTGACCTGTTCTGTTTGATCTGTCTGACCTATTTTGTTTGATCTGTTTTGTCCTGACCTGTTCCGTTTGATCTGTCTGATCTGTTCCGTCCTGATCCGTCCTGATTTGTTATATCTGATCTGTTCCGTCCTGATCCGTCCTGATTTGTTATGTCTGATCTGTTCCGTCCTGATCCGTCCTGATTTGTTATGTCTGATCTGTTCCGTCCTGATCCGTCCTGATTTGTTATGTCTGATCTGTTCCGTCCTGATCCGTTCTGTTTCGTTATGTTTGATCTGTTCCGTCCTGATCCGTCCTGATTTGTTATGTTTGATATGTTCTGTCCTGATTGTTATTGTACCAGTTTGTTCCGTCCTGTTCAATTCCGATATGTCTTGTTCTGATAGATGTATTGTTCCGTTTTGTTCCGACATGTTCAGTTTTGATATGTCTTAATCTGATTGATGTATTGTTTCGTTTTGTTCCGTCATGTTCAGTTCCGATATGACTTGTCCTGATTGATATTGTTTCGTTTGTTTCCGTCATGTTCAGTTCCGATATGACTTGTCCTGATTGATATTGTTTCATTTTGTTCCGTCATGTTCAGTTCCGATATGACTCGTCCTGATTGATATTGATTTGTTTCGTTCCGTTGATGATATACTTGTATCCTTGATTAATATACTGTTTCCACTCAGTTTTGTCTTGTTCTGTTTTGTTGATGATATACCTGTATCTCTGGTTGACATATTGTTTCCGCTCCGTTCAGTTATGTTTCGTTCAGTTTTATTCTGATTTGTCAAGTCTTATTCCGTTCTGTTCGGTTATGACTTGTTATGTTCTATTCCGTTCCGTTCTATTATGTTTTATTGTGATCCGTTCTAACCTGTTCTATTTCGACCCGTTTTATTCTGACCCGTTCTATTCTGACCTGTTTGTCTCTGATTGATATATTGGCATCATTTACTATTCTGTTCTGATTTGTTGTGCTTTGTTTCGTCCTGTTCTGATTTGTTATGTCCTGCTCTACTCGGTTCTGCTTCATCCTGACCTGTTGTGTTCTGTTCTGTACGGTTATACTTGATATGGTCTGTTATGTTCTGTCTGTCCCGATCTATTGTTTTATTTTGTTCAGTTCTGCTTTATTCTACTGAAACTGCATTTAAAGTAGATTCATAAAACTGCTATTTTAGAAACAATTGAACTACCCTTGTGCTTTGCAAACAACAATGGTTTGAAACCCATGACAGGGAACCTGTGTTACTCATTAGGCTTTTCGAAGCTCACCCCATTCCCTAACATTTTTCAGGAACGATATCTATTGGATCTGATGGCACTGATCTGTGGAGACTGGATTATTGAGGATTGAATCTATTTAATCGGGTGAGTGATGTAATACGACTGACTTGACTGATATGTACTAGATATAGACATGGCTCGTGGATTTAAACGGTACTCTAGAGATTATAGTTCTGCTCTGTTGTTATATGTCGGATTATAGATATGCTCTGAGGTTAGAATTGTTAGCTGTTGGATTTTAGACTGGCTCTATGGTACATAACCTTACAGTGAATACATGAGTTGCATTCCCTTGACAAAAAAAAAAGTTTTAAATTCCGCTGCATCTGACCCTACAGTCGGAGTGCAATTCACTGGAAAGTTCAGAAATTGCCTTCGGTTGGTCGCGTGGCGGCTGACTGGCATCACGTCCTCAACATCCGCGTAGGGTGGGGTTCGGGATGTGACATGAATATATAACTCAATATCAGATGATAGAAGTCAAATGATAAGGAAATGAATCTGGTCTGCTAACAATGTCATACTACTACAGTCATGAGCTATATCAAGTATGAAATGTAAGCACTCAACTGAAAGCTGTAAAGTCTCATGGTCATTCATAATAATATAACATGATCAAGCTATGAAATCAACAATAAAGGATAGTGATATCAACTGAAAGAGATGCACTAGTGGGGCCCATACATCCCCTGAGCTCGTATTCAGTTCCACTCGGGCTATATGAATACTGCTTTGTATACAATGTGACTCCACGTCTCATGCCTCGCATAGTCATAAAGCAAATGTTCCACTTGGAACTTGGACCCGAAGGTCATAAATAGCATCAGATGGAGATGTGACTGAGCACAAATCCGGCATTAATAATACATCGAGATCATGCTATCTTCCACGAAGAGTATAGTGGAATCATAACTGATTCTAGGCAATCTGACGTAACAATAGTTTTTGAGGCTATGGTTACTAGACTACTTAGAATATAACTGTCTGGCCTTCACGGCCCTAAGTACAAATGTACAAAAAAGAATCTATGCACAAGTGTACAATTATGATCAAGATATATATAGAAACCAATAACTGCTTCCCATATGATAGGGCAATATCAATGTGGCTAAATAAACACTGGTATGTATAGAATACAATAAGCAATATGTACAAGAACTATTGACATGGCTTGGAAAGTAACACATGCAGAGATCGGATTTTACTTACCTTTTATTGTCTCTAAAATAGAAGGATCTAGACTGCCTTTTCCTTGCCCTTCGGTGTTCCTAAGATTCATAAAATACGTTTCAGTCTATCGCTACATGAATTATGCTAGGCATCAAATTTTATGCCTCTATGCTATGAGTTTCTCTTTTCCTAAAATAGATTCTACTATTGAATCTGGAACGTCGAAGAAAGTCAGTTTAGGCTTTCGCGGAACTCAATTCGAACATCTATGCTAAAAAGGGCAAAACGGTCATTTTGCACTTTTAAGTGTCTTTATTTTTCAAGACCCGGTCTCCCAAAATGGACCCCACCATTGGTCTTTAAATGTCCGAGATAGTCGAAATACATTAATTACTTGTTTAATTTGGACTTTGCATTATTTTCTTATTATTAAATTAATTAAATTAATTTAATATGATTTTTATATAATATATACATATATTTAGGCAAAATAACCCACACGGGCTTGCCTGTCAAAACGGTTTGGGCTTGGGCTTCTCTTTCAAATGGTCATGGGTTCAATTCCCCAGGGCTGCGCCCCTTTATATTTTTTCGGATTTTCTCATAGCCAAACAATGGCTAACCCCTAGAACCAGAATAGCGTATCCCCATCCCCAATTCAATTCCTATTCTAATTTCTGAAGCCTGTAGCCAAACACTCCTAATTTAAGTTTTAATTTTAAAATAGAATCCTTCTAAACGACGAAGTATCAAAGCCATATGCCCCAACACAGTGCTGTTTCGAGGAAGACACTGTTCATCGTCTCTTCGACTTTCCGGTAGGGTTCCGTCACCTTCTCTGGCGACGACAACCATTTTCCGTCTAATTTTTTAATGCTTTTCAAATGCTATCCTCCTCAGTTTTTCATGGGAATTCTATTTCTAAGCTTTGTTTTTCATTTAGTTCATTAGATCTTCACGAAATGGGCAAAAACAATGGCTCCAGCCAACTATAATTTCCCAATTTTGAAGCTTTTCTTTCACTTTTTAAGCTTCTTTCTTTTAAAATTTTCTTTATGCACTATAGAGGATCAATTCCTCATAATTTAAATTGAGTTTTAAGCACAAAAACATATAAACCCGAATTATTCCCTTAGACTTGCAACTAGGTTTTTCTATCTAAATTGTAATATCCCGACCCGGGATACCGGGTCATATGGCACGTATTTCGAGATTAAAGGAAATTTGTGTAAAAATATTTACACCAAAGGAAATAATTAATTAAATAATTAATTATTTATTTATATGAAATTATTAACTCTAATTATGATTAAATAAATTTGAATACACAAACACACACTTTATGGTGTATTGTGTGTATGATATAAAGTGTATAAAAGTATATATATACACATGTCCATGTATAAGTATGTATATATAAATAGTTAAAATAATTATTTCATACACAATTCATGAAGGCATGTATATGTATAATTATGTATGCATGTATGTACATAGATACATTATATATGTATTTATATATAATTAATTGTTCATATATATTTATATACATTTATATAGATATACATGAGTAAAGTATGAACAGTGCACAAGGTGTGTGTGTGTCGGTTGAGCTGTGTGTGTGTGTGTCTCCATGTGTTGGTGTGTGTGTGATATATATATATATATATATATATATAATATACAATATACAAAATATCAAGGATCCATTTAATGTAAGGTGCCAAAATGAAAAAGCAGAATTAATGAAGTGTAAGATGGATGATAAGGTCAAGAATGAGGGCTGCAAACGTGTAGAGAGAGAAAGGGAAAATGAAGAGAGAGAAGGGTCGGTGGTGAGAGTTTAAAAGGCCAAGGCATGCAAAGCATGCTTGGTTCGTAAGAAACCAATCCTGGGGAGCATTAGGAAGCTAAAGGAAGAAGAAGTAGAGAATCAGAGAGAGAGAAGGATACAGAATATCAAAAATAGGTATTTTCTCTCTCTAAAAATATAGAATGGATATGAACTGTTTTAGAGTTTGTTTTCATTATATGATGTTCAATATACGTTTAAAGTTGAACCAAGCATGAAAATCTAGTATTAGAGCACCTAAAAACATGAAACCCAAGGTCGGCTGCCATGGATGACCTTCAAGAAAGCAGGTCTGAAATGGGTGAAATCAAATAGGTTCTAACCTACCAAGACCCCAAGATGAAGTCATGAGGGTCATGAAAAACCCTAGCCGCGATCAAAAATCCCAACAAAAGCCCTTTGAATATTGAGTTGCAGGTTTCGGGTTTTAAACCCAACACCTCAACAGCACCTCAAAACTTGTTTTAAAGAATGGAAATTTAATCCCCATGAAGAGGGGAACAAACCAAGCCAAATTCCATGAAAAACCATCAAGAAATAAGGGTTAACCATGGAGTTGCAGTTCGGGTTATCACAACCAAAACCGAGCACACGAACCATTTTTAATCCCCCAAATGAATGCCAAATCAATTGGTTATGTCTTAGGAATAAATTGGGACCAAAACAGTGGAGAAAAATTGGTTGAAATGTCACGAAATAGAAGGAAAAGAAAACCTGCAAATTAGGGCAACGTAGGGCCGAAATGAGGAAGATGACGATGAGTTAACTCGTTTTAAAATGGCCGAGTTGACTCGGACAGGTGGCAGCCTCTGGGCTTGCCACCGATTAAATCTAACGACGTCGTTTTGTATTGTCGGTTAAATTTAAATGAGATCTAGGGCTGACGTCATCATGACGTCAGCCACATGGAAATAAACCGGATAACCGGTTGGTTTATAACTGAACCGGATTGGTTCATTTTAAATTGGACCGAACCCTTTGGTTTATTTAATTAATTAAAAATAAAATAAACCAACACTTTACCTATTTATGGATTGACCCCAATTGTTTTGGGAAATTCTACTGTTGCCCAAATTATGAAAGTTTTATGCATTTAGACCCCTGGAAAATAATTAAATTATTAAATAATTAATTTAATTATTTAATAAATAAAGTAAAATGACTATTTTGCCCTTGGGTCAAAAATAGAGTAAACGAAGTCCAAATTAAGCATATGAATAGTGTATCTTTACTATTTTGGACATTCTGAGATCAATGGTAGGGTCCGTTTTACGAGACGGAGCCCGAAAAATAAATACACGTAAGGGGTAAATGACCAAAATACCCCTTGACCAAAATTTAACAAGTTATTAGTGTACTCTTACTATTTCGGACCTTCTGAGTCCAATGGTGAGGTCCACGACATGAGACGGGGTCCCGAAAAATAAAAGACACGTAAAGGGGTAAAATGACCAAAATACCCCTGGTACCCCTAAAGCCAAAATGAAATCAGAGAAGGTCTAAATTAACTTTCTTTGACATCCCGGACTCAAAAATGGAGTCCAAATTACGAAACGAAGTACAGAAAAATATGACGCGTAAAACGATAAATGACTATTTTGCCCTTTTACATATAACAGTCCGAATTAAATGTTACGAAAGCCTAAACTGACTTTCTTCGACGCTCCGGACTCAATGGTAGAGTCTATTCGACCTAAAGAAATGTCTAAAATAAAAAGACATAAAATTTGATGAATAGCATCTGTTAGATGACTATGAACTGAAGTATTGCCAAAGAACTAAACTGAGGCAAGTACGAGAAACGAAATACGAAAAGACACGACACGTAAACACGTCAAATAAATAACTTTAAATTAAAGTTAATGGAACTTCCAGAAGAGTATAAATTGAAGTAAATTCAATTTCTAACACATTAAATTGTGTCATAAGTTAAGAATACGAGTTACATTAAGTACATACGAAATTACGAAATCGTTTTAGGATCTAATACGATTTAAGCATAAGTTAAGGAATATCATGATGATATCACAATGAATGTGAAGTTGATGAGATGTTTATGAATTGTTCTTAGGAACTACAAGGAAAGTGGGAAAGCGCATTTTTAGCACTAACCCTAAAGAACCAAGGTGAGTAACCCTGTGTTTGAATTGGAGATTTAACTCCATGATTTAAAAAGAGTTTAAAGTATAAGATATGAAGTATTTGAAGTTTCAAATTCAGTATTTACATGATTTAGTTTTTAATTGTTCTGTTTTAGAAATTCATTGTGACATGCTTAGTGATTGGTTTCTGTAACAGTTTTTCCTTCAAATACTTTCCAGCATGTCTAGTTAAAATGAAATTATTGTTAAATATTCTGAATTTGCTTATTTCAAGTATACGAATGTTTATTACGAATTTATGAAAAGTATCTATAAGACAAGTCACATGATAAATGTTTTACAAGATGAATGGTGCATAAGCACTTAGACAAGATTCTGAATTTTCAGTTGCCCTGTAAAATAGGCAGGATTTTGGGTTGTACGGAACCCAATTGCCCTGTAAAATGCCAGGTAGCAGGATCTAATCCCCCAGGCATGAGATATCTCTATTGATAAGTAATATGGGAGTCCGGTTCGAAACGGATTCCACTAATGGAAGTGATAAGATGATAAATGGTTTGAAAATGGAAGCAAGTTTTTACTCTCATTTTCAATATGCATATGTTGAGTTTTATATACTCTATTTAAGAAATACATGATATGAAATATGTTTTAAAAGTTCACATGTATAAGTTTAGCTTGAATACTTTAAATGTTTCAAAGCTATTGTTTTACGAAATGTATATGTTTGAGTTACATACTCTATTTGACGAAGTATAAGTATAGCTTGAATACTTTAAATGTTTCAAAGCTATTGTTTTACGAAATGCAATATGTTTTGAGTTATATACTCTATTGACAAAGTATGAGTTTAGCTTGAATACTTTAAATGTTTCAAAGCTACATGATTCAAGGAATACATCTATTCTGTATTCAAAGTATACGAACAATTGGCGGTGATTATTTTACAAACTCTTATGTACTAAACCACTGCTAATTGAAAACCCCATGACGAATGCTGGAATTGCTCACAAGCTTAGATTAGCTTACCCGGACTTTGTTCGGACCCCCCTTTTAGGTAATTAGCAGCAGTCTTGACTTGAGGACGTTGATGATGAATCTGCTGATTTTGGGAAGATATGTTTAAGTAGTTTCTCTTCAGAAACCTATGAACTCTAGTAGTACATTTTGTATTAGTAGACAATGTAAGAATATGTATTAAGCCCTCAGGGCAACTAAACATGTATTGTATTAATGTTATAAGTCTTTAAGTTTTTAGTTATACTCTGAATGTGTAACCATGTATGCTATGTATGGAGCGGCAGTACCGAACGGATGTGCATAATTTAAAAATGATAAAAGAAAAGAAAAAGTTTTTCACGCTTCCGCAAAACGTATGTTGCACATCTATTCGATACCGCTGCATATGCGAGCCTTGTCTCGGGGCCCTCGGGTCTCGGGGCGGCGATCGCGATCCGGCAATCCGCTTAGGGTGGGTTTCGGGTCGTGACATAAATCATGCATCATTTTCTTTGATTTTTCTTGCTAATTAATCCTTATTTCTTGCTCAATATAGCCCTACAATTCAAACTAAACAAATCATGCTAGAATCATAAAACAGGTTTGATTTCCACTCACCTATTTTTTTTCTGATTTCTTGGTGCAGTTTCCTTCCTCCACTTCTGTTTCCTTCTTATTTCAATCTTTTTTTTCACTTCAACTTCACAGCTTCTCCTCAATGCTTCTTTCTTTTGTAATTCCTCTCTAACTCAAACGCACACATGTATATATATATATATATATGCATCACACCACCGCCTTGGTCTATCCTCTACCTCGGTTCTCTCTCTCTCTCTTTAGCCCTCTTTGTTGACTTATTTTTTGATATTTCCTGCTTTTCTTTTTATTTCTGTTTTTCTTTTTCCTTTCTTTAGCTTAGGATATTTACATATATATATATATACATATTATATTGCACACACACACACACACACACACTAATACACACTAGCCGACACACACACAAGCACACTCACTTGCACATGCTGCACTTGTAGCTTCCCCTTTTTTCATTCTTTCTTTTCTTTCTTTTTACTTGCATTTTAATACCACTATATATACATAGTATATCATACTATATATATACACATATATATAATACATATTTTATACATATATATACTCATATATACATGTATATACTAGTTTTAGATACGTATACATATACTCCTTTTTCGTGGCCTATACATATATACGTACGTATGCATGCATGTATCAGAGTACATGCACATATTACGATGCTTATTTCTGGGTTGCTCGAGCGTCGCCCGGCACTGACTATATACTTGACACTATTAACATTCAAAATTCATACAGTACATATGATATCATGATATAGAGCTTAAACAACTAGTGTTACAACTGATAGTATACTACTCAACCTGATCTACCTTAGTTTACGTGCAAACCTGGGTTAGGGTATTACAACTTTTCTTTAAAAGTTTGCGTGGCCCATAGAATTGTGTCTTGCCAGGGGTGAGGGGACCAACTCAGATTACACTTGGCTATAAAGTGAAGCCATAAATCAAGTGTGAAAGGATAACAAAAGAAGAGGTGAGCATGGTCTTCCAACCCGAAGGTCATAATTGGCATCAGATGGAGATGTGACTGAGCACAAATCCGGCACTAATAAGATATCAGGGACATGCTATCTTTCACGAAGAGTATAGTAGACTCATAGCTGATTCTAGGCAATCTGACATAATAATAGTTTTCGAAGCTATGGTTACTAGACTGCATCGAATAAAACTGTCTGGCCCTCACGGCCCTAAGTACAAGTGTACAAAATAATCTGTCCATAAGTGTACAATCATAATCAAGATATATACAGAAATCAATAACTGTTTTCCACATGATAGGGCAATATCAATGTGGCTAAATGAACTCCGGTGTGTATGGAATACAATAAGCAATATGTACAAGAACTATGACATGGCTAGGAATGTAACACATGCAGAGATCAGAGATCAGAGATTACTTACCTCTTATTATCTATAAAATAACAGGATTTAGAATGCCTTCTCTTTGCCCTTCCGTGTTCCTAAAATCATGAAACACGTCTCAGTCTATTACTACTTGAATTATGCTATTCATCAAATTTTATGTCTCTATGTTATAAGTTTCTCTTTTACTAAAATAAACTCTACTATTGAGTTCGGAATGTCAAAGAGAGTCGGTTTAGGCTTTCGCGGAACTCAATTTGGACTACTGGATTGAAAAGGGTAAAATTGTCATTTTGCACTTTTATATGTCTTTTATTCCTGGGACTTCTTTTCATAATTTTGACTTCACCATTGGATTAGCAATGTCTAAGATAATAAAAATTGACTATTTACTTGCCTCGTTTGGAATTCGTTTGACTCACTTTTGATTTAGGGGTATTTTCGTAATTTTCTTTAAAATAATATTTTATTAATTTTTCTGTTTGGGCCTTATTGGGATTATTCATAAATTCTGGAGTCAGTTTATAATTTCTCAAAGACCTGGTCTAAAACTGTGGGTTTTTAAACTAAAACCCTAAACCAATTCCACACTTCACTGAACCAACAGGTCCCGGTGAACCGGCTTAAGGAGCCCCCAATTTTCTGGCCACTACTCTGATCATCACTTCTGG
This sequence comes from Nyssa sinensis, assembly GCA_008638375.1. Lineage (NCBI taxonomy): Eukaryota > Viridiplantae > Streptophyta > Magnoliopsida > Cornales > Nyssaceae > Nyssa > Nyssa sinensis. The sequence continues at coordinate 25,182,096 of CM018040.1, forward strand.
TGCCGTCACCGGAACTACCACTTTTCTGCACTGTTTCACCTGATTTTTTATGTCCATTTTTCTTAATTTTTATACCAAATTAATTCTAAGACTTTAAGGAATGATTTAAAACTAGTTTTGGCCCTAAACTTTACCGGTTTTCGACACCCATATGGGTTTTCCGGTGTTGCACCGGCGACTGAAATTTTTGCTATAAAACATTCATTTCTTGACTATTTTTCTTCATTCAAATTGTGTTAAACTCCTAACAAGCTTACCTACCTATTTCCAATCCCAAAATTTAAGTTGGTTTAACACAAAGATTTGCCATATTTGGCCAAGAGACACGGTTTCAAGTTTTTGGGTTTTCTTCCAAGATTTTGGCTTAATTAATTCTTAGCATGCATCTACAAAATTTTCCAATACACATGCAATCAATTAAATTAAAATTGATACCTGTTCTAGTCGTTTTTCTTTTTCCCAGCTTCTTGAAGAATTTTTCCTTTTCTTCTGCACCTCTGCTTCTTTTGGTTTATCTCTCACTTCCTCTTTTCCTCTCAGTTTCTATTTCTGTTGGTAAATTTTTCTGCTTTGGTTCTGGTTCCTTTATGTATGGAATACCTACACATGCACATGTGCACATGGCTGCATGCAGCCATTGCCTCTCTAAATCATCTTACCCACTTGACCGAATTTGGGTAGATGGCATTGCCACCTGTTTCATGTTGCATGCCCACATGACACGCATAATTCACATCACAACTTCTCATTTTTTCTATAGCCTTCTACAACACTCTACACCTTTCTCAATTCTTCCACTTGCTTCCATTTCTTCCTAATATCTTCTTGATTTCTTTTTATTTCTTTTCTTTTTATATTACTTTATATATTTGGATCTATAATACTATACACCGTATATATATATATATGGATATATATATATATATACATTAGAATTTCACTTATGTAATTATATATATATATATATGTATAGTTAACTACATATTTATATACACCATTATTGTGCATGCTTTTCTCGTAAAAATCGGGCTTCCTGTGCGACGGTACTTAAGGTACTTGGGACTGCCTGTCACTCGCAGCCATACGTTGTAACTAAACATAACAGTCTAACGTACATCCGATTTTATTTATGTCATATATTGGCTTACAGTTCGGGGTTACATTTCATGGCCCGATCCAACCCGGGTCGGGGTATTACATTCTCTCCTCCTACAAAAAGTTTGTCCCCAAACTTAGTACCTACTAAGTCAAAAATAACTGAGGGTACTTGGCTCGCATGCCATCTTCCCTCTCCCAAGTAGCCTATTCAACTTGGTGATTCTTTCACAAAAGTTTGACTAAAGGAATTGTCTCGGTCGGTAGTACTTGTTCTCGTCTGTCCAGAATCTGTACTTGCTATTCTATATAACTCAAATCCTCCTGGACATCTAAAGGCTCGTACACTATTACCTAGTCTAAATTGTGTACAGATTTTCTCAACATCGAGACATGAAATACATCGTGTATGTGTGCTAACTTTAAGGGTAAAGCAAGTTGATACGCTACGGGCCCAACTCTGCTCATGATCCTGAATGGTCTGATATATCGTGGCCCTAATTTCCCCCTCTTGTCAAATCTCACGACACCCTTCATCGGTGACACTTTTAGAAAAACATAGTCACCCTCAACAAATTCCAATGGTCTTCTCTGTATATCAACGTAACTCTTTTGTTTACTCTGAGCCACTAATAAACGCTGCCTAATCAGCTATATTTTCTCGGTGGTCTGCTCCACAATCTCTGGTCCATAGAGCTTCCTCTCACCCACTTCAGTCCAATATAATGGTTCTCGACATTTCTTGCTGTACAATGCTTCGTATGAAGCCATACCAATACTCAATTGGTAACTATTGTTGTACGCGAACTCCACCAAGGGCAACTGATCCTCCCAACTCCCTCTGAAATCTATGACATAGAATCGCAATAGATATTCCAAAGTTTGTATAGTCCTCTCTGTCTGACCATCTGTTTCTGGGTGGTATGCAGTACTAAGACTCAACTCTGTCCCCATAGCCTGCTGTAAACTCTTCTAAAATTGGGATGTAAATCGTGGATCTCGGTATGATACAATAGATACTAGGACTCTATGCAGTATAACTATCTCCCTGATATAAAGCTCAGCTAATCTCCCTAAGGTCTGTGTCGTCTTGGTCATAAGGAAGTGAGCTGCCTTGGTAAGTCTGTCCACAATAACCCATATGTTGTCACTCCCCTTTGACGTCTTTGGCAATCCTAACACAAAATCCATAGTAATATGCTCCCATTTCCACTCCAGTATTGGAAATGACTGTAAGAGTCCTCCGGGCTTCTGGTGTTCAATCTTAATTTGTTGGAATACTGTACAACGCGCAACATACTCAGCTATGTCTCATTTCATCCCGAACCACTAGTAAGTATTTCTGACATTAGGGTACATTTTGGTATTCCCTAGGTGCATGGCAAATCTTGAATTGTGTGCCTCATCTAGAATCTCCTTTTTGTTCTCTGGTATGTTTGGCACATAGATTCGGTCCTAGTAATACAATACTCTATCTTGGATAGCAATCTCTAAGGCCTTACCTATCTTAACATCTTGACAAAGTCCGGTTAACGCTGCATCTTGGGTCTGTAGCTCTCTGATCCAGTCTATAATAGATAGACTAACTGTGACATTGGCACATAGTGCCCCTGAGCTAGGCAGAACCACCTCGATCTCCATATCATTCAGCTTCTTCAGTAGCTCTATTCGAGTCGTAAACAGATAAGCTAGACTTCCTAATGACTTTCGGCTAAGAGCATCAGCTACCACATTTGCTTTCCCTAGATGGTACTGAATCCTGAGCTCATAGTCCTTAATCAGCTCTAACCGACGACGTTGCCTCATATTCAGCTCCTTCTACGTGAATAAGTTCTTGAGGCTCTTATGATCAGTGAATATCTCACATGTCATTCCATACAAGTAATGCCTCCATAACTTCAATGCAAAAATAACAGCTGCTAACTCAAGATCATGTGTCGGGTAGTTCTGCTCATGCGGTCTCAGCTGTCGTGAAGCATAGGCTACTACCCTACCATTTTGCATCAATACACACCCCAAGCCCCTATATGAGGCGTCACTATAAATCACAAATCCTTTAATCCCGTCTGGCACTGTTAATATCAGAGTCGTTACCAACCTATTTTTCAATTCTTGAAAACTCTGCTCCTGCTCCTCAGCCCAGACAAATGGTACGTTTTTCTTAGTCAACTGAGTGATTGGCATAGCTATCTTGGAAAAATCTTTAACAAACCGCCTGTAGTATCCTGCCAATCCCATAAAACTCCGCACCTCAGTAACACTAGTGGGACGAGGCCAATTGACAGCAGCCTCTATCTTCTGAGAATTAATAGAAATGCCTTCCTTGCTAATTACATGTCCCAAAAATGAAATACTAGGAAGCCAAAACTCACATTTCTTCAGTTTAGCATAGAGTTTCTGCTCCCGTAGTCTCTGTAACACTTTCCTCAAGTGTACTTCATGCTCCTCCTGGCTTTTAGAATAAACCAAGATATCATCAATAAACACAATCATAAAATCATCCAAATATGGCTTAAAGACCCTATTCATTAAATTCATAAATGCGGCTGGGGCATTAGTGACCCCAAAATGCATTACTAAAAACACGTAATGCCCATATCTAGTCCTGAAAATCATTTTCTCCACATCTCTCGGTATCAGCTTCAGCTGATGGTATCCAAATCTCAAATCGATCTTAGAGAACACTTGTGCTCCCTTTAACTAATCAAATAAATCGTCTATACGCGACAGATGATACCTGTTCTTGATAGTCACCTTGTTCAGCTCGCGGTAATCAATACACAATCGCATAGTTCCATGTTTCTTCTTCGCAAATAGCACTGGTGCAACCCATGGCGATGTACTAGATCTGATAAAACCCTTAACTAGTAACTCTTGTAGCTGCAACTTCAATTCTTTCAATTCCGTTGGTTCCATTCTGTAAGGATTCTTAAAAATAGGTGACGTGCCTGGCTGAACATCAATGGTGAACTCTATTTCTCTGTCTACGGGTATCCCTGGCAAGTCATCTGGAAAGACCTCGGGAAACTCTTTAACAGTGAGAATCTGATCTAAGGGTGGTTGTTATGAGCGAGTGTTTAGAATGCTACACAAGAACCCATGGCAGCCTTTGTGTAATAGACGTTTGGCCTAGATACAAGATATAAAATACGGTGGGGGTAGCTACACCCGTCCCATCAAACTGAATACTTGGACATCTTGGTCTCTGTATACTGATTGTCTTGGCCACACAATTTATGAATACATGATTCGCGGCCAAAAAGTCCATACCGAGTATAACATTAAAGCTATAAATATCTAACAGTATCAGATTGGCTAATAATTGTGAGTCTCCGATCTGAACCTTACATGCTCGATATATAGTGTTGCTATATAGGGATTCTCCTGAAGGCATAGAAATGGTTAACATATAACCTGAGGGTACTGTTTCTATGTTCCGTCTAGCACCAAATACTGGTGATATAAACGAATGTGTGGAGCCGGTGTCAAAGAGTACTCTAGTATGCTTTGAACAAATCTGAAGAGTACCTACAACTACTGAGGTGGTAGCCTGCATATCTCCAGGTGTTGTGCAAAAACCCTCCCTGAGCGCTGTGGCTCGGCTCCTTGTCCACTACCTCGAGGCTGTGCTCTGGTTGCAGTCATAGCTGTTGAGGTAGATGGAGTACCAGCTATACTCCCAACTGACTGGGTTCTCTAGGGGCAGTTGGCCTAGAAATGCCCTTCTTAACCACACAAATAGCAAGCATGGGAGTTAACGTGACACGACCCTCGATGATGTCTGTGGCAGGTGGGGCACTGAAGTACACTCCTACTAGTGGAATTGACCCCTGATGGTTTGGGTCCAAAATTTATAGGTGCTGATCCTGCCCCTGGCTGGGTGAATGAAGGTCCTATCCCTTTGCCTTGGCTCCTAGTCGGCCCCTTATTATGACTCCCTAATGACCTCGAGGCTGGTTGACTCCCTCTTGGCCTCGGTGTTGGGTTTGCCCTCCTCTTGGCAAACTCCTCGCCACACTGCTCTATGATCTTCGCTGTGCTCACTACTTTATCATAAGTGGCTAACTGTAGGTGTTTAACCCTGTCTCTAATGTTCCACCTCAGACCACTCTCCAACTTACGGGCTCTCTCAAGCTCATCCTCCAAGACAGCAGGAGCAAATCTAACCAACTGTGTAAATCTGGCCTCATACTCCTCCACTGTCGAGTTCCCTTGCTAGAAGACAAAGAATTCTACGATTCTTTGATCTCTGACTTCCCTGGGGAAGTATTTCTGGTTGAAGACCACAGCGAATCGATCCCACGTCATCTGAGGCTCTCTGGCCTTCTTTAGTAGCCACCACTCATGGGCCATCCCTCTGAACATGAAAGTAGCAAAGCTACCTTCTGTGTCTCAGTACAGGCCATGACTTCAAAGATCCATTCCATCTCGAGTCTCCACTCTTCAACTAAAGTAGGGCCTCTAGTGCCGTCGAACGTAGAGGGTCCTAGTGCTTGAAACTGCTTGTAAAGATGAGCCTGACTCCTCTCGTTCTCTTGACGTACTATGTGTATCACAGGTGGTGCTTCTCTCTCCTGTTGAGCTGGAGTCCTGGGACCCGCCTGGTTTTGAGACATTCTGAATAAGCCTGTCCACTAGTCGCTCTAATCATGCTATATGGGCATTAGCCTCATCTAAGGGTGTGGTAGTACGAGTACGCACAATTTTCTGTAATTGGTTAGAGATCAGTTTCATCTATTTAAGAGTCTAATATTGCATGTCAGTTTTTATCTACTGACTCTACTTGGACATTTGTAATACTAGTACCTTAGTCTATCTCCCATGAACCACTGTGTTGCCTAGGATGCTCTGATACCAAGCTGTCACGACCCGGGACCCACCCTATGCGGATCTCGTGTTGCGCACTCGATCCGATGCTGCTTGTTGAGCCAAGGTCTCAACTTGCTACACAATCAGTGCTACTAACATGTAACAACTAAATAGCAAAAAACTTTAACAATTAAATAAATAAAAGCTGCATGTGATATATTTATAATGTTCTCAAAATGCGGAATACAAAATTCTTAAACAACTGTTCATTCCTAAGGCGTGGATAACATGGGAGAGCTATAATACTGTCTGTGCTAAGTGTTACACTACAACTTCAAGAGTAATGTCCACTGCTATCTAGTTGACTGCTACTACTCTTCTACAGCTTCCTTTCCTGAAAGGGGTGCTAAGTTTGGGGTGAGCTAACTAAAGCTCAACAAGTAATTCTCTTTTGCTCTACCATGTGTACAAGAACATAGAAGGCATTATCCATAAAAGAACAAGGATAAATGCAAATGTGCTAGCAAGTCAATGAATATAGAACTCATCAATGAATATCAAATGGTAGGAAACTCAAATGATAAAGCAATGAAAATCTGTCTGATAATATAATCATATGCATTAAATAAAAAGCTGTGAAATCTCATGATCATTCAAAATGAAATAATATGATCAAGCTATGAATATCAACAATAAAGGATAGTGATATCAACTAAATATGAGATGCCCTGATACTGGACCCGAAGGTCATAAATGGCATCAGATGGAGATGTGACTGAGCACAAATCCGGCACTAATAATATATCAGGATCATGCTATCTTCCACGAAGAGTATAGTGGACTCATAGCTGGTTCTATGCAATTTGACGTAACAATAGTTTTCGAAGCTATGGTTACTAGACTACTTCGAATAAAACTGTCTAGCCCTCACGGCCCTAGGTACAAGTGTACAAAATAATCTGTGCACAAGTGTACAATCATGATCAAGATATATATAGAAATCAATAACTGTCTTCCACATGATAGGGCAAATCAATGTAGCTAAATGAACTCTGGTGTGTATGGAATAAAATAAGCAATATGTACAAGAACTATGACATAGCTTGGAATGTAACACATGCAGAGATCAGAGATTACTTACCTCTTACTGTTTATAAATGTCACATCCCGAACCCCACCCTACGCGGATGTCAAGGACGTGACTGCCAGTCGGTCGCGACGCGACCAACCAAAGGCAAATTCTGAACTTTCCGACGAATTGCACTCCAACTGTAGGGTCAGATGCAGCGGAATTTAAAACTTTTTCTTTGTGTCACGGCAATGCAACTCACTTATTCACCATAAAGGTATGTACCACAGAGCAAGTCTAAATCCAAAATAGTTAACAGTTCTAAGTTCAGAGCATATCTAAAATCAAGCACATAACAACAGAGCAGATCTAATATCTCTAGAGTACCATTAGTTCCATGAGCCATGTCTATCTAGTATATATCAGTCAAGTCAGTCATAACATACCACTCACCGGAATAACCAGGTTCAATCCACAATAAACCAGTCTCTACAATTCAGTGCCGTCAGATCCTTACTTGAGATGCCACTTGGCCTATTCACGTCATGTCATAGTATCTTCTAATCCAATGGAGGTAATTCCTGAAAAATGTCAGAATAATGGGGTGAGCTTAAATAAGCCCAGTGAGTAACACAGATTCCCTATCATGGGTTTCAAAACCAGTTTTGTGCTTCCAAGGCACACAGATAATTTAGTCATTTCAAAAATAACTATTTTTATAAGTCCATTTCATAAGCAGTCTAGTACAATATAACAGAATCGAACAGACAATACAAACGGATCGGAACATGACATAACCAATCAGTCAGAACAATAACTATTGCTAATATATCGGTCAAGACACAGACTCTTCATTAACGGAACGAATCATAACGGAACTGGACCATATATCAATCAAGACAGGCAGATCATCAACGGACGGAACATGTCGGAACCGGACGGAACATATCAATCGAGGCAGACATAACATTAACGGACAGAATATAACGGAATCGAACGGTGACAATACATCAGTCAAGCAAAGGCATATTGCGAATGGATAAAATTATAACGGAACTAAACGGAAACAATACACTAATCAGGACACAGGCAAATCATGAACAGGACACATCATAACGGAACTGGGTAGAAACAATATAACAATCAAGTCAGGGACACATCACTGTCGGAACTAATCATAACTGGACTGAACAATATTTCAATCAAGACAGACGTATCATCAACGGACAATACACAACGGAACTGGACCATATATCAATCAAGGCAGACACATTATCAATGAACAGAATATAACAGAATCGAACGGAACAAAACATCAGTCAAAACAAAGACATATCATTAACGGATAGATCATGATGGAACTGGACCATATATCAATCAAGACAGACAGATCATCAACGGACGGAACATGTCAGAATCGGACGGAACATAACAACCGAGGCAGACATATCATTAACGGACAGCACATAACCGAACTGAACGAAATTCCTAATTCGAAGGACACAAGCACATCACGTGGAATGTGGTACAAAGGGCGTACATTAAGTACATACATTCAAACAATATAGCATTCAGACAGTATACTATACAAAGCGGTACGATACAACAAAAATGTTGTTCTTTGCCTATATCACATGGTTTATTTAATCGTTTCGGAAATAATGGTTCAATATATCCATTTTATCTTAACAGTTCAAAACAGGCAAAACAGTACGGAATGCTAGCATAGGGATCAGGAATATAGTCAATTATTTAAAAAGACTAAAACCATGTCATAAGTGATATAGTACGAAAAGGCATGCATTTAAATAATTGCACTTAAATAATTGCATTCAAAACAGATCAGTAAATCAAGGGACAGTATCAAAACAGTGTCAGAAGTTACTCACAAACTTTACGCTTATTTCCTTGCATAAATAATCCGATAACCTCCAGGTACGTCAGGCATCTCCATGTATATCCTGAATAATAATCATCAATCACAGACAGATCAGAACTCATCCATTCAGGTCTCATTCGTCATCTTAGGTATCTATCGGATTACCTAAGATAGCCTAGTAGCCTATCGCCCTTCCATTGGGTCTCACCCGAGGCTATTTCATTCTTTAATTAGGCTTAGCAGTTATTAGGATTATATCCTAAGTCATTTAGACTTCAATTTTTATCAGTCAGGCACTCATTCAACCTTAGGGGCAAAATGGTAATTTTATCATTCTTGTCCCGGACCTTGTCGTGGTCTTCGGAATAGTCTTTATATCTTAAGTACAAAGTTCTACGTCCTTTGGACTCCAATCGGTATCAGTTAGGTTCTCATTTTAACCATAGGGGCAAAATGGTAATTTTGCCATTCTTATCCCGGACCCTGCTATGGTCCTCAGAATATCCCATATATCGTATATATGAAGTTTTAAGTCTTTTAGACTTTAATCGGTATCAGTTGGGTACTTATTTAGTCTTAGGGGCAAAATGGTAATTTTGTCATTTTTGCCCCGGACCCTATCATGGTCCTCAGAACGTCCCATATATCTCATGTATAAATTTGTAAGTCCCTTGGACTTCATTTGGTATCTGCTTTAGATCGTCGGGACACATCGGTCATTTCTCGTTTTACGCGTTGACTGTCTCGGAGTCTTATTTAGCCCTTCAGTGTTCATAATGATCCCTATGATAATTTATCAGATCAGTTTGACCTTTATTCGACCTCTACTTTGCACTTACAGTGCTTAGGGGTATTTTGGTCATTTTACGTTTTGTGTAATTCTGACCCCGATTCGTCATCTAATCAAGTATACAGTCTCACCAGTGTCTGGGCTCCTACCGGTATCAGTTTCGTCCCAATCGGACTTTGTTTAGGTCTCGTACGGTATCAGGGGTAATTTGGTAATTTCGTGTGTCATATTTTTCGGCACGTCAGTTCATAAAATGGACCTCACCATTGGGTCCAGAGTGTCCAACATAGTGAAATTGGACTGTCTGTTATGTTTAATCGACCCTGAGTATCATTAAGGGCAATTCAGTCATTTACACCTACGTGTCTGTATTTTTTCGGCACTTAATTTCCCAAATTGGACTCTGCCATTGAGTCCGGAATGCTTGAAATAGTGAAAATACACTATTTATTTACTTAATTTGGACTTCGTTTGACATATTTAATGTCCAGGGGTAAAATTGTAATTTTACCTATTTAATAAAATAATTAAATAATTATTTTATTATTTAATTAATTTATTCAGGGCTTAAATGTATAAATTTTCCAAAATCTGGGCCACTGTGTAATTCCCCAAAACTGTTGGGGTCAAAAACCAATTTACAAAAGTTCTGGTTCAGTTTTTTAATTTCAAACAGTGGACCATTGGGTTTTCAATTCAAAACCCTAAACCGGTCCCTTTATCAACTGAATCAGCCGGTTCAGGTCCCCCAGAGAACCGGGATAACATATCCCTCATATCCCAAATTGGTCCTTATTCGTATACAGGTTTAGCCCCAAATCAATTTCAATTTGTTATCACCGTAACCAAACAGGTAGAATTTGATTTTAAAACAAATCAGTTGACTAAACGGTGCCGTTCCAATTAAGAGGTGGCACGTTCGTGCCTCGACACGTGTCCGGGTCGACTCGGCCTAACTCGAATGAGTTGGCGAGTCAACTCCATCGTCCCCAACTCTTCTACGCACCGTAGCCCTAATTTCCAGTTTCGCAATCTCTCAAATTCATGCCATTTTAGCCACGGTTTTCAACATGTTTTGATTCTAAAACATCTCTGGGAGTGAGACCAACGATTTGGCATTGATTTCGAGCTTCGAATCCATGCATGGAGTTTTGTTTAGCCGATTATTGTGGGGAATTTCAGTTCAGTCGTATACCCTCAATTCTCAACCAAAGCTCATGATTCTTGGCTTTTTGTGACCCTTAGATCAGGGGCTTCAATTCCCCATTGTTTATTTTCAGTTTAGGAGCCTAATTTAGGAGTTGGGTTTCTTGCCCGAAAAGAATAATCCCAGTTTTGAGGGTCTTCTAGTGTGATTTCAGGTCGTGTATAGTGATATTTGGAACCCTAGGAAGGTCTAGTTCATGTTCAAGCCATCATAAGTCAGTTCGGTTGAGGTCATTTCAGACCTGCAACTTAAGGTCGTCAATGGAGATTTTTGGCTACAGTTTCGGGGTTTCTGGGCTGTCCGACCTTCCTAATTAACTCAGAACAATTCTAAAGTCTCACAGGGGCATATTTATGTGGTTTGTATGAATCAAAACCATCAAAAAAAATAGCACCAGAAGTCTTTAACAAAAAAATCCACAAATTTGGAGTTTTACCTTACAAGCAGTGGCTGTTCCTTCCATGGCTTGGTTCAAGTTTGTTCATGGCTGCTGTTCCAGTGCAGTCGTGTCCTCAGTCCTCCTCTTTGTGCATCACATTGAGGACATACACACATGCACACAAAGTTGTATACACACACCATGCATGTACACAGTTGGAAGGTCACACTTTGGCAGCCTTCTCCCGAGCACACACAGGCAGTCTCACTCTCACAGGAGTCCTCACACACCCACAACTACACAGTTTCCAAATTTCACACACAACTTGATTATCTTTCAAGATTTTCTCCCCCCACCCATTGTCTCTCTTAACATATATATTTATATATATATATATATGCCCACCTATACATATACATATATGTATACATATTTGTAGGGTTCAGTTTAGGGCAGAGAGTGATGATGGGGGCTGGGGTTCATAGGGGTGATGAAGGAGTGATGTGTTGCATGCTTGGCCATTGGCCAATTTGGGAGGCAGCTTGGGGCAATTCAGTGTTATATACAAATAAGTTGCATACATATGCACAAAGTAATGGGTAGCCTAACTGGTAAATTTTTTGGATGGAATTCATTCTCACCATAGGTCAAGGGTTCAATTCCCCTTGACCACCAATTTGGTCATTTTTCCACATTTTGGGCTAAGGCCCTGTTTGGCTGCGCATTAATTCAGTTTCTGATGTTTGCCTCATAACTTTCATTCCGTAACTCCTTTTTCAACGCGGTTTCTTCTGGTCAGTTCCTATTTTCGTTATCTTCAGTGTCAGAGGTTCCGTATCATTTATTAGTCATTCGGGATTTTCGGGGTTACTAATTCGGGTTCCGTCAATGTTAAATTAACATTATTTTACCTAATTAATGAAAAATTAGGTTCGGGTATTATACCCTATTCTCGGACATGTTTAATCATTCTATTGGTCTAGTGTGACCACCGGGAGATTAAGGTTAATTTTCTTAATTATTCCCTAAGCCGGTACTAATTAATAATTAATTATTTAATTATTAATTATACAGAGTCGGGGTGTTACAATAAAATAGCAGGATTTAAAATGCCTTCTCTTTGCCCTTCCGTGTTCCTAAAATCATAAAACACGTCTCAGTCTATCACTACTTGAATTATGTTATTCATGAACTTTTATGTCTCTATGTTATAAGTTTCTATTTCACTAAAATAAACTCTACTATTGAGTTTGGAATGTCGAAGAAAGTCGGTTTAGGCTTTTGCGGAACTCAATTTGGACTACTAGATTGAAAATGGCAAAATTGTCATTTTGCACTTTTACGTGTCTTTTATTCCCGGGACCTCTTTTCATAATTTTGACGACACAATTGGATTCGGAATGTCAGAGATAACAAAAATTGACTATTTAGTTGCCTCGTTTGGAATTCGTTTGACTCACTTTTGATTTAGGGGTATTTTCGTAATTTTCTTTAAAATAATATTTTATTAATTTTTCTGTTTGGGCCTTATTTGGATTATTCATAAATTCTGGGGTCAGTTTATAATTTCTCAAAGACCTGGTCTAAACCAGTGGGTTTTTAAACTAAAACCCTAAATTGATTCCATACTTCACTGAACCAACCGATCTAGGTGAACCGGATTAAGGAGCCCCCGATTTTCCGGCCACTACTCCGGTCATCACTTCCGGTGCCATCACTAGAACCGCCACTTTTCTCCACTGTTTCCCATGATTTTTTACATCCGTTTTTCCCAATTTTTATACCAAATTAATTCTGAGACTTTAAAGAATGATTTAAAACCAGTTTTGCCCCAAACTTTACCGGTTTTCGACACCCACATGGGTTTTCCGGTGTTGCACCGACGACTGAAATTTTTTCTATAAAACAGTAATTTCTTGACTATTTTTCTTCATTCAACTTGTGTTAAACTCCTAACAGGCTTACCTACCCATTTCCAATCCCAAAATTTAAGTTGGTTTAACACATAAAGATTTGCCATATTTGGCCAAGAGACACGGTTTCAGGTTTTTGGGTTTTCTTCCACGATTTTGGCTTAATTAATTCTTAACATGCATCTACAAAATCTTCCAATACAAATGAAATCAATTAAATTAAAATTGATACTTGTTCTAGTCGTTTTTCTTTTTCCTAGATTCTTGCAGAATTTTTCCTTTTCTTCGGCGCCTCTGTTTCTTTTGGTTTATCTCTCACTTCTTCTTTTGCCTCTCAATTTCTATTTCTGTTGATAAATTTTTCTGCTTTGGTTCTGGTTCCTTTGTGTATGGAATACCCACACACGCAGACATGCACATGGCTGCATGCAGCCATTGCCTCTCTAAATCATCTTACCCACTTGACCGAATTTGGGTCGGTGGCATTGCCACCTGTTTCATGTTGCATGCCCACATTGTAATATCCCAAAAATTCGACATGACCCAAACTATATTCTAACCTAATGAAAATAAGTTATGTGACATTAATAATCTGAAATATTCCAAACACAATAAGCCATCACGTGTCTTAGATATATATAAAAATAATAATAATAATAATATATGCTCGGGAAATTAACAATCGGTCGACCGAGTACGGAGATGAATAAATGAAGCTAATGCGAATAATTAATTATGCAAATAAAATAAATATCATATGATACGCGAACGGTGACCAAAATAATAGTGCATCGAGTCCCGGCTTTATGGCAATTTTATCGGCCTATGATAATTTAATATTTTTTTAAATAAAAATATTAAAAATATATATGGAAAGAAAGGGCCAATATAAGATGTGTATATATATATATATATATATGTCTTATGTATTATGTGGAAGCTTCTAATTGAAGCTGTTGGAAGAAATGACCAATATAAGATATATTATATTATATATTATATATAGCAGCTTCAAAGGAAGCTACATGTGTGACTGTAGCAGAAGCTGCTAGAGACCAAAGATATAATATATATATATATATATATATATATATGAAAAAAATAAAATAAAATAAAATAGGAGAAGCTTCTTAAAGAAGCTGGAAATAAAGAAAAGAAGAGAAAAAGAGGAAGAGGGGCAACCGACATAGAGAGAGAGAGAGACGATGCAATAGAGATATTAATATATATGTGTGTGTTTATGGAGCAGTGCAGGAAATAGACGTGAATATGTGGGTGTATATGGGCAGCGTAAAGCAGGTATGTCTCTGTGTAAGCGTGTAATGGTGCAGATTGTTGGGGTCTCTTGTTAAGTGGAGGATTCTGCCGTGAGATTTTGAGGATTGAATTTGATTTGTTGTGGTTGAATTGAAGAAAAAGGAAAGCTTCAGCAGGATATGTGTATATATATGCGTATGTAGTGTACCGGCTAGAAGTACTGAAAATTGGATAAAGGGGCAGCGTTGGAAGCTTAAAAGTTTTGAGAAAAGAAAAATTGAGAATTAAATTGGGGACATGTCGGATTGGGGCGCAAGAACCAGCTCTTGGCTACTAGCGTAGGAGCAGTGGTTGCTAGCGTTGGAGTAGGGTAGAGATTGAGAGATTTCAGCTCAAGGAATCTTGAATTTCTTCTTCTCCAATAATCAGTCCAATTTGAACTCAGGTATGAACTCTATTTCTCTAAATTCACAATCCGTCATGGAATTGTGTTGGCTGTTGGAAAATTTGGAAATGGGTGATTTTGTTCGGCTGCTAGGAAAACTGGAATATAGTTCCAACTATTGAATGGAATTTTTCTTGGAGAAGTGGTTCTGCACTATGGTATAAATTAACCCATTAAAACAGTTTTCATTCTATTTGATGCTTCTCTAGTTAGTCAGTAAATTTCCCACGGATATTGTTTACATGGTGATCTTTATGTCTAGTGCAAAATGTGATTGTCCAAATGCTTCTTCCAATCTAGACTTAATCAGTACATGCATCATCTGTTTCCTTTATTTAGGAAGCAATGAGCCTGTTGCGGAGAAACTGTTAGATGACATGGCTGGATAAATTCCCTTTCTGAAACTGCCCAAAGCTTGATCTGCTCATTCATGACCAAAATAAAGGAAATTCTGATATAACCTTTATTTGTTCTCTCGACAAATTGTACACGCACTAGTTACAAACCATCACTGTTAATAGGAAACTATGTGGGGGAAGGTAGTGCGGTCCAGTGGCTTTAATCAAACCACGTCCAAATGGTAAATTAACATGTATTGGTCTTAAAGGACCTAATTTGTAGAAGAATATAAAATATATTATATTATGTAGATTGTGTAAAGGAACTGATATTTGCAAATTGATGAACTGATAATTAATTTTAAATGGGTGTTAAGCTGATATTGATTTCAAGCAGGTGCATGCTTATGGAATTTAATGAAAATAGGTGGTTGAAAAATATAATGCATGGAAGTGATATTAAAATCCAACATTAATAAAGCAGTTGGAAAATATTTTAATGAGATTGAGGAACGTGGAACTCATATTAAATTCGAGGTCTAAACACAATAATTTAATGCCAGTAATATATAGGCTACCAAGCTAAACTAAAAACCAAACTAAGGTCTGTAAGCAAACTACATGAATATTAATTAATATTTGTGATGGTTGTTCTAGGACTCCCGGATCTAGGATCAACTGGAAGGCCATTGAAGGTGTGGTCTCAGCATAGATAAAGAATGACATTAAAGGAATTAGCTAAGAACTTGGTCTCACATATGAAGGTAGACATGACGCAATCAGACTGTTCGAAGCTGCTGAGTTGGAATGGGAAGAAAAGTTGCAGTAGCAATATTAGTGGTAGCTTCAGGCTTGCGGTGGTGTAATTGTTGGAGGCTATGGGGTTTTAACCTTGCTTATAGCAATCGGAGCTACTGATTTGGAACACTCTGCACAGTAATTTGATGAGAAGAAGGGAAAGTTCTTCAATATCTGATGGATGGGATGATAAAGGGACAAAATCTGTCAGGATCATCATCTGCTTGGGGGAAAAAGGCTGAAGAAGCTGATGAAACTGGATTTAAAATGGCTGGCCGACTCGATCAACCTGCCGGTGTGTTTTCTTCAATTGCTGAATCGTGGACTGAAGATTAACCCCAAACTCTAGATGCACAACAATTTGGTTCATGTTTGACAGCAAATTCTCCAAAGATTGGTTGTGAATGGAGATAAGCGTAATATTCAGGTGAGTAACTCGGACTCCTGACTTGGTGTATATTTTCTGTACTATCTAAACTTGTATACTGAACTGCTTTATATGCTGAACTGTTTATACACTGAACTGTTTTAAATGCATATGCTTTCATGCATACCTCTTGATCTGCATTACTTGTGGCATGATTTTGTTCTATCTTGCCTTCTGATATATCCTATTGATTCTGTTGAAGTCTGTTGTTCTGTTACCTGTCCTTTGGATTCTGTTTGATTCTGTTTGTCATGTTGAGTCTTATTTGGGGCCCATTACGGGATTGAGTATATCAGTGGATGGATGGCTGCCTCTGTGGGACGCCCAGAGCTCAGCATCCGCTCAATCCTATCTGTTCCACTCTGATACCGACCCGGAGGTGTGCGATATGAAGCCCTCCATGTGAGGGGGTGGATGGGAAGTAATGCCATCCCACATCGCCTGGGGAAGGTTCAGGCACTTTGAGTTGTATCCGTTCTATTTGAGCTGTATCTGATCTGTTCCGCTCTGATACCGACCCGGAGGTGTGCGATATGAGGCCCTCCATGTGAGGGGGTGGATGGGCAGTAATGCCATCCCACATCGCCTGGGGAAGGTTCAGGCACATTTGTTGATATACCATTGTTTGATTGGTATTCAGTATTGATCTATTCTATTTGGTTCCATGTTGATTCGATTCATTCTCTTGAATTACATCTGTTCTACTTGAGCTGCATTGTTCTATCTGAGTTACATTTGAGCATGCATGTATATATATGAACTGGTTTTGAAACCCATGGCAGGAACCTATGTTACTCACTGAGCTTGTTTAAACTCATTCAATTATTTAACATTTTTCAGGTTGTATCTCCATTGGATTAGAAGGCACAAGGAGATGATACTAGTAGGCTGAGAGGCATTCCCAAGTGAGAATCTGATGGCAATAATATGTGGAGACTTGGGTTCTAATGGATTGATCTTGGCTATTCAGGTGAGCGTGATGATATAGTTGACTTTATTTATACATAATAGATGTGTAGGGACATGGCTCATGGTAATGGTACTCTAGAGGAATTTGATATGCTCTATGTTATATATCTGTTATGGATGTGCTCTGTGGTTAGAGTTATTAACTGTCTAATTATAGATTTGCTCTGTGGTACATACTTATGAGGTATATGGTTGAGTTGCATTCCCGAGATAAAATGGTTTTAAATTCTGCTGTTCTGACCCTACTTTAGGAATGTAATTCATCGTATGATTTAGAAGTTTGCCTTTGGTTGGCCGCATTGTCGGTCAGGAGATCGGCAAGGCGGCTAACTGGCATCACATCTTGGGCATCCGCGTAGGGTGGGGTGCGGGATGTGACAGAGTGGTATCAGAGCAAAGGTTTGTAAATTGTGAAAATCCATGGATATGACAGAGGAAATTGTTAAGATTTTCAAAGCTAAGGTTGGTGCATTTTGAAGATTCATTGGTACCACAGAGCAATATTTGGGTGAAAGGTTGAGGATTACACATACAGGATGAGAGCTTGAGGACAATAAGTTAAGAAATGATTTGGGAGTCAGTGTTCATAACAGAGCATTAAGTCATGGATTAAACATCACAGAGTACCTGAGCCATGAATACTAGGTCCCACTTTTGGAGACTAGACGTGGGATTATAGAAGTCTTTAGGAATAGATGATAAATATGTGATTCTAAAGCATTTAAGGACTAAGGATCAACTGATTGGAAGTTGTGAATATTAGAGATTCACTAGCATCACCGAGTGATATTTGAGTAATGGTTAATGATCTTTGGAGACATGATTAAAGTTGATTTTCCTTGGATGATTAGGATGATCAGATATTCAATACTTCTTAGGGAGACAGAAGTAGGCCTATGAGTGAAATTAAAGATCTTGCGATTTTAAGAATTATATCAGAGTAGTGTAGCGGAAAAGTAAGTTCTAGGTTAATTATTCTTTGGAAAAGATTAGATTAGAACTGAATTTGTGGACTATTGAGTGACTCTGACGACTAGATGAATGAGTAAATTTTTGGTGACGATAACTTGTTTAGTCACTACAGTTAATAATCCTTGGGAGAAAAGACTATGCTAAGATTAAATTGATGATTCCAAGGCAATTAAACTAATCAAATGCATAGTAATTTTTGGGAAGAAAATAACTCTAGGTCAGTCAAATCTGGTATTGATCATTATAATTAAGGATACCAAAATGATTATTTGTGGAATCGGATATGATTAAATAATCTTAGTGAATGCTTTTAATCATCTGAGGATGACTGTCAAAGTTGATCTAATATGGAATGGATTAAATATCGAATCTTGGTGATAGTATATATTTTGAGGGCTATCAACTAGTCTTATTATGAAATTTTCTGGATCTAGTTTGCTACTTGTGATTGAGGATATTAGAATGATTACTTTGTGAACTCAAATGTCATTGAATGATCTTAGTGATTGATTTCCAATCATTTGAGGACGATTGCCAAATGTGATTGAGATGAAATGGATCTGATATTAATTTTGGTGACATAACACATTTTGAGGATGATTTCCAACTTTGAAGTAAATGGCATGCATTTGGTGGATCTATTGATTAAGGGAAAATAATTATAGGTAAGCTAACCTCGACATTGATAATTATGCTTGTGGATATATCGATTGGGGAGGCAATGACTATAGGTCAGGTAACATTGATATTGATCATTATGATTGTGGATATCATAAGGATTGTTTGAGAACTCAAATTTGATTAAATAATTTTAGTAGACGATTCTTAATCATTCGAGAATGATTCCCAACTTTGAGGTAACATAGATCTGAAATTAAAATTTTGGTGACAACCTACATTTGATGGGTTGTAAATCTAGACTTCTAGCGGATACTCTGAATCCGATATAGACTTATATGATTCGAGATTATAGATTCATAATACTTGGAGACATGTTAGTGTCCTGCTAGCGGTCAAAATTGTGTGGGAGCACATTTTGTGGATTGACAATTAATCTTATTGAGGATTTTTGAATCTACTTTGAATTTGTATAATTCGGGATTATCGCCTAATGCCGATTAGAGACCTGTTAGTAGAAGTGATTGAGGTTAAAATCTTAAGATACATAACTGAATCATTAGATTCCCTTGTAGATAATTTGACTGTTAGATGATTACTTCACTATAAGACTAGTTGAGTTTTGGGGACAAAACTCTTTTGAAGGTAGTTAGAATGTAATATCTCAAAAATTCGACATGACCCAAACTATATTCTAACCTAATGAAAATAAGTTATGTGACATTAATAATCTGAAATATTCCAAACACAATAAGCCATCACGTGTCTTAGATATATATAAAAATAATAATAATAATAATATATGCTCGGGAAATTAACAATCGGTCGACCGAGTACGGAGATGAATAAATGAAGCTAATGCGAATAATTAATTATGCAAATAAAATAAATATCATATGATACGCGAACGGTGACCAAAATAATAGTGAATCGAGTCCCGGCTTTATGGCAATTTTATCGGCCTATGATAATTTAATATTTTTTTAAATAAAAATATTAAAAATATATATGGAAAGAAGGGGCCAATATAAGATGTGTATATATATATATATATATGTCTTATGTATTATGTGGAAGCTTCCAATTGAAGCTGTTGGAAGAAATGACCAATATAAGATATATTATATTATATATAGAAGCTTCAAAGGAAGCTACATGTGTGACTATAGCAGAAGCTGCTAGAGACCAAAGATATAATATATATATATATATATATATATGAAAAAAATAAAATAAAATAAAATAGGAGAAGCTTCTTGAAGAAGCTGGAAATAAAGAAAAGAAGAGAAAAAGAGGAAGAGGGGCAACCGACATAGAGAGAGAGACGATGCAATAGAGCTATTAATATATATGTGTGTGTTTATGGAGCAGTGCAGGAAATAGACGTGAATATGTGGGTGTATATGGGCAGCGTACAGCAGGTATGTCTCTGTGTAAGCGTGTAATGGTGCAGATTGTTGGGGTCTCCTATTAAGTGGAGGATTCTGCTGTGAGATTTTGAGGATTGAATTTGATTTGTTATGGTTGAATTGAAGAAAAAGGAAAGCTTCAGCAGGATATGTGTATATATATGCGTATGTAGTGTAGCGGCTGGAAGTAGTGAAAATTGGATACAGGGGCAGCGTTGGAAGCTTAAAGTTGTGAGAAAAAAAAATTGAGAATTAAATTGGGGACATGTCGGATTGGGGCCCAAGAACCAGCTCTTGGCTACTAGCGTAGGAGCAGTGGCTGCTAGCGTTGGAGTAGGGTAGAGGTTGAGAGATTTCAGCTCAAGGAATCTTGAATTTCTTCTTCTCCAATAATCAGTCCAATTTGAACTCAGGTATGAACTCTATTTCTCTAAATTTACAATCC
This sequence comes from Nyssa sinensis, assembly GCA_008638375.1. Classification (NCBI taxonomy): domain Eukaryota; kingdom Viridiplantae; phylum Streptophyta; class Magnoliopsida; order Cornales; family Nyssaceae; genus Nyssa; species Nyssa sinensis. The sequence goes on from CM018040.1 coordinate 25,202,915, forward strand.
GTAATGGAATTGTGTTGGCTGTTGGAAAATTTGGAAATGGGTGATTTTGTTCGGCTGCTAGGAAAACTGGAATATAGTTCCAGCTATTGAATGGAATTTTTCTTGGAGAAGTGGTTCTGCACTGTGGTATAAATTAACCCATTAAAACAGTTTTCATTCTATTTGATGCTTCTCTAGTTAGTCAGTAAATTTCCCACGGATATTGTCTACATGGTAATCTTTATGTCTAGTGCAAAATGTGATTGTCCAAATGCTTCTTCCAATCTAGACTTAATCAGTACAGGCATCATCTGTTTCCTTTATTTAGGAAGCAATGAGCCTGTTGTGGAGAAACTGTTAGATGACATGGCTGGATAAATTCCCTTCTGAAATTGCCCAAAGCTGGATCTGCTCATTCATGACCAAAATAAAGGAAATTCTGATATAACCTTTATTTGTTCTCTCGACAAATTGTACACGCACTAGTTACAAACCATCACTGTTAATAGGAAACTATGTGGGGGAAGGTAGTGCGGTCTAGTGGCTTTAATCAAACCACGTCCAAATGGTAAATTAACATGTATTGGTCTTAAAGGACCTAATTTATAGAAGAATATAAAATATATTATATTATGTAGATTGTGTAAAGGAACTGATATTTGCAAATTGATGAACTGATAATTAATTTTAAATGGGTGTTGAGCTGATATTGATTTCAAGCAGGTGCATGCTTATGGAATTTAATGAAAATAGGTGGTTGAAAAATATAATGCATGGAAGTGATATTAAAATCCAACATTAATAAAGCAGTTGGCAAATATTTTAATGAGATTGAGGAACGTGGAAATCATATTAAATTCGAGGTCTAAACACAATAATTTAATGCCAGTAATATATAGGCTACCAAGCTAAACTAAAAACCAAACTAAGGTCTGTAAGCAAACTACATGAATATTAATTAATATTTGTGATGGTTGTTCTAGGACTCCCGGATCTAGGATCAACTGGAAGGCCATTGAAGGTGTGGTCTCAGCATAGATAAAGAATAACATTAAAGGAATTAGCTAAGAACTTGGTCTCACATATGAAGGTAGACATGACGCAATCAGACTGTTCGAAGCTGCTGAGTTGGAATGGGAAGAAAAGTTGCAGTAGCAATATTAGTGGTAGCTTCAAGCTTACGGTGGTGTAATTGTTGGAGGCTATGGGGTTTTAACCTTGCTTATAGCAATCGGAGCTACTGATTTGGAACACTCTGCACAGTAATTTGATGAGAAGAAGGGAAAGTTCTTCAATATCTGATGGATGGGATGATAAAGGGACAAAATCTGTCAGAATCATCATCTGCTTGGGGGAAAAAGGCTGAAGAAGCTGATGAAACTGGATTTAAAATGGTTGGCCGACTCGATCAACCTGCCGGTGTGTTTTCTTCAATTGCTGAATCGTGGACTGAAGATTAACCCCAAACTCTAGATGCACAACAATTTGGTTCATGTTTGACCACAAATTCTCCAAAGATTGGTTGTGAATGGAGATAAGCGTAATATTCAGGTGAGTAACTCGGACTCCTGACTTGGTGTATATTTTCTGTACTATCTAAACTTGTAAACTGAACTGCTTTATATGCTGAACTGTTTATACACTGAACTGTTTTAAATGCATATGCTTTCATGCATACCTCTTGATCTGCATTACTTGTGGCATGATTTTGTTCTATCTTGCCTTCTGATATATCCTATTGATTCTGTTGAAGTCTGTTGTTCTGTTACCTGTCCTTTGGAGTCTGTTTGATTCTGTTTGTCATGTTGAGTCTTATATGGGGCCCATTACGGGATTGAGTATATCAGTGGATGGATGGCTGCCTCTGTGGGACGCCCAGAGCTCAGCATCCGCTCAATCCTATCTGTTCCGCTCTGATACCGACCCGGAGGTGTGCGATATGAGGCCCTCCATGTGAGGGGGTGGATGGGAAGTAATGCCATCCCACATCGCCTGGGGAAGGTTCAGGCACTTTGAGTTGTATCCGTTCTATTTGAGCTGTATCTGATCTGTTCCGCTCTGATACCGACCCGGAGGTGTGCGATATGAGGCCCTCCATGTGAGGGGGTGGATGGGAAGTAATGCCATCCCACATCGCCTGGGGAAGGTTCAGGCACATTTGTTGATATACCATTGTTTGATTGGTATTCAGTATTGATCTATTCTATTTGGTTCCATGTTGATTCGATTCGTTCTCTTGAATTACATCTGTTCTACTTGAGCTGCATTGTTCTATCTGAGTTACATTTGAGCATGCATGTATATATATGAACTGGTTTTGAAACCCATGACAGGAACCTATGTTACTAACTGAGCTTGTTTAAGCTCATTCCATTATTTAACATTTTTCAGGTTGTATCTCCATTGGATTAGAAGGCACAAGGAGATGATACTAGTAGGCTGAGAGGTATTCCCAAGTGAGAATCTGATGGCAATAATATGTGGAGACTTGGGTTCTAATGGATTGATCTTGGCTATTCAGGTGAGCGTGATGATATAGTTGACTTTATTTATACGTAATAGATGTGTAGGGACATGGCTCATGGTAATGGTACTCTGGAGGAATTTGATATGCTCTGTGTTATATATCTGTTATGGATGTGCTCTGTGGTTAGAGTTATTAACTGTCTGATTATAGATTTACTCTGTGGTACATACTTATGAGGTATATGGTTGAGTTGCATTCCCGAGATAAAATGGTTTTAAATTCCGCTGTTCTGACCCTACTTTAGGAATGTAATTCATCGTATGATTCAGAAGTTTGCCTTTGGTTGGCCACATTGTCGGTCAGGAGATCGGCAAGGCGGCTAACTGGCATCACATCTTGGGCATCCGCATAGGGTGGGGTGCGGGATGTGACACACATGACATGCATAATTCACATCACAACTTCTCATTTTTTCTACAGCCTTCTACAACACTCTACACCTTTCTCAATTCTTCCCCTTGCTTCCATTTCTTCCTAATATCTTCTTGATTTCTTTTTATTTCTTTTCTTTTTATATTGCCTTATATATTTGGATCTATAATACTATACACCGTATATATATATATACACACACATTATAATTTTGTTTATGTAATTATATATATATATATATGTACAGTTAACTGCATATATATATATATACACCGCTATTGTGCATGTTTTTCCCATAAAAATCAGTCTTCCTGTGCGACGGTACTCGAGGTACTTGGGACTGCCTGTCACTCGCACCCATGCGTTGTAACTAAACATAACAATCTAACGTACGTCCGATTTTATTTATGTCATATATTGGCTTACAGTTCGGGGTTACATTTCATGGCCCGATCTAACCCGGGTGGGGTACTGGCTAACTCAAGTTGGGGTATTATAGTTGAAGCTCCATTAATTGGTGAGAGTTAGCACTAGGCCACCTTCACTCATTTTTATGCAATAATGAGGCTTGCCCGGGTTGATCAAGAGAGCCTGGAATCATAGATAACATCCTCTCCCATAGCCTCCCAAATAGAACCTAACGGGAGCCAATAGTCAAACCAAAGGGAAGTATGCTAACCATTTCCCACCTTGTGCCGAATTAAAGATTTAAACCCTGTTTTGAACTTCATCAACTTCTTCCGCACCTAAGAGAAAACCCTTGGACAAGCCTCCCAAAGATGCTTTTGTTTCAAAATTTTAGCGCGAACCCAAGCAACCCACAAAGAAGAGCTATAAGAATCCCTCAGCCGCTAAAGATGCTTAGAGGCAGCAGTTTTATTCCAATCCTCTACCTTTTTAATCCCTAACCCTTAGTCGTCTTTAGGGTAAGTGACATCATCCTAAGCAATCTTGGCCTTAGAAGATTTCAAGTTTGGACTGGACTAGAGAAAGGCCCTCATAATTTTCTCGGTATCCTGGATAATCTTCTTAGGGATCACAAAATGCAAAGTCCAATAAATCTCATACTGAAGATGACTGACTTGATGAGCTGTAAATGACCCGCAAAGGACAGATACTTGGAAGTCTAAGTTTTAACTTTGGACATAATCTGATCAACCAACACCTTACAATCAACTGCCTTCAATTTGGAAGAGATTAGAGACACCCCCAAGTAATGCGTAGGTAACTTCCCCTCCTAAAAACCCACTATTTCCGTAATATCCTGTTTGCCTCGAGTGGAAACTTGTTGATTGGAATCAAGCAACTCTAGGGAAGCTCATTTGGGCAATTTTCCAAAACCCTTCTAACTCCCCTTGGGTTTTTCGGATTCGCAGCAATCTTTTGAAAGGTAAGAGTTTCTGGGAGATCAAATGTCCCCAATCTTGCTCGTGGGCTTGGAGGAAAATGCTTAAATTCAGAACCTTGTTCAAGCCTTTCATCAAAATTTCTATTGAGAATGGTCTCTTTGCTTCTCTTTGGTTTGACTATTGGCTCCCCTCTGGTTCCATATATGATAATATGGGGGAAAGGGTTATATATGATTCAGGCCTTGGGAGATATGCTAAAGTTGCTACCATTATTATGGATCATCAATAGAGCTGGCCGGTAGCTAACTCTCCTCATCTGTTTGAGCTAAAAAATGGCATGCCTAATAACCTCCATCCCTCTCCCCATAGGGATGACAAGGCTACTTGGTTGCCCTTCTCCAATGGGGCCTTCTTCATCAACTCAGCTTGGAATTCTCTTAGAAGTCGCAAGCCTCAAGTTCATTGGTGGAAGCTTGTGTGGCACCCCAAAGCGATTCCTCGTGCTGGATTTATTCTTCGGATGGCCATTCGTAATAGTCTTCGAACCAAAGATCGTCTATTCTATTCTCATCTTAGTCATGAGCTCAAATGTCTTTTCTGTATGCATGAAGATGAGAGTCACAACCATCTTTTCTTCTCTTGTTCCTTTACTTCCAGCATATGGTCCCATTTGCTCTCTAAAAGTGGCTTTCACTACCCTTTTGGAGACTGGCAGCAGATCATTACTTGGGCATCCAATACTTTCAAAGGAAAGGGTTTCTCTTCTTCTATAGGAAAGCTCACCCTAGCTTGCACGATCTATACTATTTGGCGGGAAAGGAATAGTAGATTGTTCTCCATGATAAAGAAAAATCCCCCAGCTATCATAGCTCAAATTCAGGAAATGATTCATGGTAGACTCACTGCCTCTAAAAGGATTGCAAACTCGGCCTCCAATAGACATCTTCAATGTATTTGGTCCCTTCCAAGTAGCATCTTCAATGTGTTATGTTTTATTATAATGTTTTGTTATGCTTTGTTTTTGTAGCTTTGGGACGGGAGCCCTTCTACCTGTAGAAGTTCTTCTTTCCCTCTAGCTTGTTTGAGGGTATGCCCTCTTGTTCTTGTATTTTCGTTCCTCCTTTTGGTTTTATAAATCTTTAACTTACCAAAAAAAAAAAAAGAAACTTCAGAGAAGAAGATGTTACTCTTAGCCTTACTCAGATTTAACCCCGAGAATTTCACATACTCTTCAATGGTATCCTTTAAGATTGAGGTAGAGTTGAGGTCGCCATGGCAGAATAACATAAGATCATCGGCAAAGCACAAGTGGGTGATTTTGGGCTGCTTGCATCTCCAATGGTACTTAAAGTTGTCCTCTCGATCAACTTTTTGCCTCAACATCATAGAGGAGACCTCCATAGCAAGAACGAAAAGGTAGGGAGATAGGGGGTCACCCTGGCGTAAGCCACGGGCACCTTTGAAATAACTTTCAAGGGCACCATTAATGGAAATAGAAAAATATGGAGTAGTGAAACAGGCCTTGATCCACAGAACATAAGTGGTGGGAAACTTCATCAAATCAAGCATATCCAAGAGAAATTCCCATCTAACTGAATCATAAGCCTCCTGGATGTCCACTTTCATTGCACATCATGGGGAGCCCTTCTCCTTGTGATAATTATGCATTCTTTTTGGTGTCATGTATCTCATATTTCTTAAGAGTAATTAAATAAAAACCATTAACTGTTGTGCCAGAGCAAAAAAAAGAACCATTATGTTTAATAACAACATTTGAATTAAAATAAACTGAATAACCTTATTTTATTAAACTTGAAACTGATAATAAGTTTCTTCTAATGCTAGGCACATATAAGCAATCATAAAGTACTGGTGTCTTATTTGAAGAAAAACATAAACTAACTACTCCTACTAACACTGCAGCAACTTTTGCTTCTATTCCAAAGTGCAAGATAATCTCTCCATCACTTAGTCGACTGGTCTGTCGAACCCCTACAACGAATTATAAATGTGATTAGTTGCACCAGAGTCTACACACCAAGAATCTGAAGTACCCGCTATATAGCGTACTTCAATAACAAGTGATTCGATTATACCTGTGTTCTTTTTCTTGGCTAGATAATTTGGACAGTTTCCCTTCCAATGCCCCATGATCCCGCAGTGGAAACACTTTCCTTTAGGCTTAGTGATTGCCCCTGTGGTGACCTCTTTTTTCCCTTTTCCAACACCCCCTTTAGGACCCATATTTCTCTTGGAGTTTTGGGGGTTTTGTTTCTTCTTCCAGTTGCCCTTGCCTTTGGGCTTGGGCTTAAAAGAAGAACCCTCAACCACATGAGCACTAGGATGGCTTTTGATAATACCCATTGTTGCCTGTAAAGAGCTTAGAAGCTTAGCCATTGTCAAATTCATTTTGTTCATGTTATAGTTGAGCTTAAATTGATTAAAAAAGTCAGGCAGCAACTCAAGAATAATATCAACCTGGGACTCACCATCAATGTCAGTCCCTAGAACTTCTAGCACATTTAAAAAGTCAATCATTTTTAAAACATGGTCTCTTACTGGAGTTCCTTCTACCATCTCAGTGTTCATGAGTGCTCTCATGGCATTCTACTTAGCAGGACACCCCTGATCCCCAAACATCTCCTTTAAGTTAAGGATCATATCCCTAGCTGTTGGGAAACTCTGATGTTAATGTTGTAAAACACTTGACATCGAAGCTAAGCTATATCAACGTGCCATCTCATTAGCCTTGACCCACCTATAATAGCGATCAATGTCCTCTTGGGAAGCATCAGCCCCTAGAAGGTCTGGCTTATCCACAATAATCACATATTTGTACCCCTCTACAATAAGGACAATGTCCAAATTTCATTTTCAGTCCATATAGTTAGGTCCCATCAACTTATTTTCTTTCAGGATGATAGAAAGTTAGTTAAATGAAGACATATGAGAATTATATATATAAGCACATACATTAGCATGAATGTAAATAAACAATAAAATAAATTTTGCTCTCATGAATGCATAGTGGTACCCTCAAGCCACTATCAATGAATGCGTTGGAACCTAACCTTATAAACAACACACTCCGTGGGGATGACAAGATTTAATGTCACTCATATGATTAGAAGGACCATCATATCCTATATGATTTCACTATCTAGACGTCTCATGTCAAATGAAACATATTTTCCAATATCTTTTGGTTTTCAAAAGACAATGAAAGACTCCGTGGGGAGAATATCATTCCCTTTTGATCAAGTGTATACCATCATCTCAAATGAACAGACAATAATCGCAAGTAGTGTCCCCGTGGGGAGATCACCCTCACCCCGTCTCTTTCTATTCTATCCTAAGATGTCTATACTTGTAACCAACTAGATAGTCACCCTCTGTGGGGAGGCCACTCAAAGATGGCTCAAGGCACCTAATTTTGTCTTACTATGGGCCGATGATGGAAGACCATGGCTGATTTCTTAAAGCATCCCTCTCCCACTTGTTTTTATAAATTGAGGATCTTTATTATACAACACATGCATAATTATATTAACCTATTCATGGATCAAAATTAGTCATGTGAATTTATGAAAAAAAATATGCAAGCATAAAATTAAAATCATCTCTCATGGCCAACTAAAATTCTTGACAGCAGGCTCTGTACTTCCATTGGTCTTCTTGATGGCTCTAGCTCTTTCTTCAAAAATAAAATAAATACATGAAGAACCTATACCCACATACGTGAGCTTACATTTAATCTAAAATTAAAAATTAATAGGCTAGGGAAACCAATGGAGCTTGCCCATTTGTGGGAAATATTTTAAAGTCCATTGGCTTTTATAATTACCTCAAAACCAATTAAATTCCATAATTCCTAATGGCCAGCCATGAGAGATAGGATACATCCATTCACATAAATGAACCATTCAACTATGAGAAATAAAATATTAAAGCATTTAAATATTAAACCATTCACCCATGTATATTTTTAAAGCGTACTAAGATTTAATCAATGTATCCAAAAATCCCTATAGGTCAAGTCTTACTTAACCTATAATATAAAAAGATGAATATATTAAATAATTGAGCTCTTACCCAAATAATTTAATAAATTTGGGTAACTAATATCCAATTAAAATAATAATTTGAAAGATTTACAGTGGTGGTCTTCCCGTCACTCTTCAGAGCTGAGCTAGGCACTAGCTACAGGGTGCCTTCTTATAGTCAAGCCAAGACTCTTTTTGTTTTTGTAGTCAGTTTCCACTCGGCTCCGCCTTCCTTTTTTTTTTTCTTCTCATTTTGTTTAAGGTGGCTTGATCTAATTAGATAGAAAAGGTAGCCCTTTGGGCTTAAATAAGAGTCTTAAGTAACTCAGTGCTTCAAAGACAATGCCTCTGAAGGTTCAATTCTAGGAGGGGCTTCTTTCTTTTTTCGGTATTCCACTCCGTGAAATCTTAACCGCACTATTTTCCACAGTTGTGTTATATCTATGCACTATGCTTTTCCAAGTGTGGATGAATAAAAGAAAAGGGAATGTCGAATTTCCCTTCGCCCACTCTTTTCTCTTTTGCAAAGCTTCGACTGTAGGGTGTTCTGCTTTTTTATTTTTCTTTCCAGACACCATAGCCTTGAATTTGCTTCTAGAAACTACTACTAATGAAGTTAGCCGATGATGTTTCTCGGGAATTAAAGCAAGCAACAGGAACTAGTACAGATCCAAGTCAGGTTGGTTTCCACCCTAGAATCCCATTCCATCCGTGGTTGAAGATTTGGAGGTCCCGAAAGTTCCTATGACTGGGGGACTATATCACTTATTAGGATGTTAACTTCTTATGCATGTGTTATATAATATATATATATATATATATATATATATATAAAGAAATTTCCATGGGTAGCCAGTACCCATGTACGAAGGTTGCTCACGATAGTTTCCGAAAACCTTTTTTTTTTTTTTTTTATGCACATTGCTGGTATCTCACACCAACAATTCTTCAACCATAATCCCATTACTTGGTAAGATCATAATAAAATAAACTTATTTAATTAATCCATCTCTATGGGTATCAAACAAGGATTAAATCTTTGTATCACCAGATTGTACCATAAAATCCCATTCTAAAATAACCATTTATTTTAATTGGGATCCATGAATAGGTTTTGAACAAGTAAATATAACCTTGAAATTTGATGGATTCATGTAAAGATGCTTTGATACCAATTGTTGGGTTTGCTAAGCACAATAGAAGCGATTTCAAAAATCTATTTGAATCTTTTTCTTTACATGAATCATACAATCTTGAAAAGAGATTAGAATTACCTTGTTCTTGATAATCTTGATTGTTGAAGAAGCCTTCTTGAAAAGATTGATGCAATCTTCCTTCTCTTTCTCCTGTAGGTCTTCATCTCTTTTCCCTTAGGCAAACCGTGTCGCAGGAGAGTGGGCTGCCTCTTATTTTTGTCTAGCACAAAAACTTATGATAAACAGCTCCCTATATATATCATATATATAGGGCATAATTAGGGCAAGAAAAGGGATCTAGTAGGGTCCCACTAAGTTAGCTTTCAATTAGTCAATTAAATCTTAATTATCTCATAATTAATTTTAATTGACTAATTAATTTCAATTAACTCTATTATATAATTGAAATTGCACTCCAACTTAGTAGAATAGAGTAAACCCATATACACTATACTTTTGCAGTTGGCCCCTCTACATGGATATTAATAATCAGGATTATACTGTCAAATTAATTCTCTAATTATTTTAAGAACCTAATTTAATAATTATTAATCACTTACAATTGGTCATACTTTCGATAAACTATTTACTGAAAAGACCGGATCTGGATTTCAGAGATTAACCCATTAAATTAGCACAAAGGTGATATCCATCTATCTAATATATCGAGTGTAGATTTTTCAAGCCGAAAGGTATGATTGTGTAGCAATATGTGCCCCATTGTGTTGTGAAGGCAAGTTTTTTCCATGTGATCGGGGTGCATCTTTATTTGATTATACTTTGTGAAGCCATCTATAAAGAACATTGTTGCATGTTGAGCTGTGTTGTCTACCAAAAGTTTTATATTTGGTAAGGGAAAGTCATATTTTGGACAGGCTTTGTTGAGGTCCCTAGAGTCAACACACATGCGGACTCGCCCATCCTTCTTGGGGACAAGGACAATATTGGCTAACCATTGCGGGTACTCGACCATGGCCAAAAACCCCACAACTAACTGTTTCTTGACTTTCTCTTTAATTTTGAGGGACCACTCTTGCTTGAGTTTCCTCAATTTCTATTGCATTGGTTTTTTTTTTTTTTTTGGTAAGTAAAATTTTATAACCAAAAGAGAGATATACAAGAGGAACAAAACAAAGCTTGAAAACAGAAAGCTACATAACAAACAAAAGAACAAGACTAGAACATGTGGGAAAGGAAGGAAGGCCTTCAGCAAGACTACCTATCATCCTAACCCACCAAATAAAAGGCCAAACCAACAACTAATTGTCCAAATTCAAATCCCAACTTGCTCCAGACCAAAATATTAAAACCCTCAATAAGCTGATCTTTAGTTCTTGATTCATCGTTGAAACACCGCTGATTCTGCTCAAGCCAAATAGAATGAACCAAGTACAAAGCACCAACTTACTTATATAGCCCTGAGCCGACTTCCCTTTAAAACTTTTAAGTGGCCCATTGATTTGTGTCTGGCCAGGGGCGAGGGGACCAAATCAGATTACACTTGGCTATAAAGTGAAGCCATAATTCAAGAGTGAAACGACAACCAAAGAAAAGGTGAGCATGGTCTTCCAAAGGCTACCCACAGAAAACACATTTCACTTCAAGGTCGCTTCTAAATTGCAAAACACGGTCTTGAGTAGTAAGCTTTCTCCAGAATGGCTAACCAAAGGATGAAGCTGCATCTAGGGGATAGCATTAGAGAACCACACCATCTTTCACCACAAAACTTGAGGCCTTCGAGACCTGAGTCACATGCCAAGTTGAATTCGTAAAGAACACTCCAGAAGGGTGGCCCAACCATTAGGAGTTGGTCTATCATTTGTTGATTTGGAATCCGGGGGAATAGAGTGCTTAAGCTATATTAAGTGATGAGACTTAGCACTAGGCCACCTTCACTCATTCCCTGCAATGATTAGGCTCACCCTGGCGGATCTAGATAGCCTAGAATCATAGATAACTCGATCTCCCATAGCCTCTCATATAGAGCCCGACGGGAGCTAATAGTCAAACCAAAGGGAAGTATGTTGACCATTTCCCACCTTGTGCTAAATTAATGATTTGAACCCTGCTTTAAGCTTCATCAACCTCTTCTACACCCAAGAGCAAACACCAGGACAAGTAGGCTCCCTAGAGATGCTTTTGTTTCAAAATGTTAGCACGAATCCAAGCAACCCACAAAGAAGAGCTATAAGGATCACTTAGCCGCCAAAGATGCTTAGAGGCTGCAGTTTTATTCCAATTCTCCAACTTCTTAATCCCCAACCCACCTTCCTCTTTAGGCTGTGTGACATCATCCCAAGAAACCTTGGTTTTAAAAGACTTCAAATTTGGACCAGGACCAGAGAAAAACCTTCATAATCTTCTCGATTTCCAGGATAATCTTCTTCGGGAGCACAAAACTGTGAAGTCTAACAAACCTGCATACTGAAAATGATTGACTTGATGAGCTGTAAACTGACCTGCAAAGGAAAGATACTTGGAAGTCCAGGTTTTAACTTTGGACATAACTCGATCAACCAGCACCTTGCAATCAATTACCTTCAACTTGGAGGAAATCAAAGGCACCCCCAGGTAATGCATAGATAATTTCCCTTTCTAAAAACCCATTGCTTCCATAATATCATGTCTGCCTTGAGTGGAAACTCCAGAGAAGAAGATGTTGCTCTTAAACTTATTCAGACTTAACCCCGAGAATTTCTCATACTCTTCAATGGTATCCTTCAAGATTGAAGTTGAGTTGAGGTCCCAATGACAAGAATAACATAAGATCATCTACAAAGCATAAGTGCATGATTTTGGGCTACTTGCATCTCCAATGCTACTTAAAACTCATCTCTTGATCAACTTTTTGCCTCAATATCATAGAGAAAACCTCTATAGCAAGAACAAATAAGTAGGGAGAGAGAGGCTCACCCTAGCGTAAGCCATGGGAACTTTTGAAATAACCTTCAAGAGCACCTATTGATGGAGATAGAGAAGCTCGGAGTAGTAATACAAGCCTTGATCCACTAAACATAAGTAGCTAGAAACTTCATCAAGTCAAGCACATCCAAGAGAAAGTCCCATCGAACCGAATCATAAGCCTTCCAAATTTCCACTTCCATAGCACACCTTAGAGTGCCCTTCTCCTTGTGATAATTATGCATGAGCTCTTGGGCAAGAAAGATATTATCATTGATGCTCCTTCCCGACACAAAAGGCAGATTACGCCTCATCAATAAAGTTGCCAAGAATAGGTTTGAGACGATTAGAAAGGATCTTAGTAATGCACTTGTAGATGGTATTACAGCACGAAATGGGGTGGTAATCATTTAACTTGGAGGGATTGGGAACTTTAGGCACAAGGGCAATGGCGGTAGCATTGAGCTCACAAAGCAATGAGCTTTCTTGAAAGAACTCTTGGATGGCAGCAAGAACATCCTCACCCACAATATCTCAAGTTGCCTAAAAGAAATGCCCATTAAAACTATCCGGGCCTAGCGCTTTATTGGGGTGCACGCTAAACAACGTCTCTTTAGTCTCATCTCTACCTACGGGCTTACTTAATTGCTGAGCTTGAGCATGAGAAATACCTTTGTTGATGAAATCTTTGAGTTGGTCTTTTCCAAGATAAAGGTTTGAGGGGACATTCGCCAAAAAATCATGGTAGTAGTCCATAATGGCAACAGAGACTTCCTTGCTATCTTCAATCCAGTTACTAACTTCTTCAAGTAATTTTTTAATTTTGTTGCAGGTTTCTCCTCTGAGTGATACTTGAAAAAGAAACTCGTGTTTTGATCCCCCTCATTAAGCCATTGAATCCTCAACTTCTGCTTCGCCAGCCATTGAATCCTCAATTGAACAAAGTGTTGCAAGGCTTGCTTTTCCTGGTTCTTCAAATCAATATCAAGAGGCTTAGTGTTCAAAGAATGTTGAATTGCAAATAGATGCTGCCAAGTTGCCTCAATAGAGTTAGTAGAAATCCGTCATCGAGCTTGGTTTAAAATCTTCAATTCTTTTTTCACTGGTTTAATCTTCCTACTCAAAATGAACATAGCAGATCCTTCAATTTCCTAACTCCAAGCTTTGCGAACAGCCGGCTCAAAGGCTTTACATTCTAACCAGAAGTTAAAGAACTTAAACGGACTCTTTTTACTTTTAAAATCAACTCTAGTTCGAAGCAATCATAGGGCTATGATCTGAACACACCAGAAGGTAAGAACTCCACCTCTGAATTACTGAAATCCACCATCCATCTATCATTAGCCAACATACGATCAAGCTTCCTTAAGATAGTATCATTACTGTACTGACGATTGGTCCAACTGAATTGGCATCCAGTGTACCTAAGGTCCTCTAATTCCTGCATCGATAAGGCAGTTATTACATTTCTCCATATAAGGAGGCCAATTCGTACTGCCACCAATCCTCTCATTGCTAAACTGAACAACATTAAAATCTCCCATAACAATCCAAGGCAAATCATTGTTAAGAGTTGCTCACTGCCGCAAACTACTCCAAATTCGTCTCCTCTCTATTACATTGTTGTGACCATAGATAACTGAAAGATAAAACCAAATCCCTTTTCCCCCTAATTTGGGCAAGGCAATGGACTGCTTGCTCCATAGAATTAAAAAGAATAATCTGAAAAACCTCATCATCTCACCCAATCTAAATTCTACCATTATCAACATCAGCATCATTATGGACAAAACTCTAATTAAGACATATAGAGTGAGATACCTTCTCAAAATTGGCATGCTTGACCTTCGTTTCCACCAACCCAAGACACGAGATAGCATGAGCTCTAACGAGATGCTTTATTTCTTGTTGTTTCAGGGGGAGATTCACACCTTTAATGTTCCAGCAAGCTAAATTAATCATTTAAACTGGGAGAAATTTGAATTCTTCTAAGAGCCTTGCCCTGATCCCTTTTGATGCTTCTTCCCCTTATTGCTGCGACTACCCTAGATCCTCTCTTTGAGCAATTCTATAGAATCTACCAATTGCCTCCCGATGTCTGATGAATCCGACATAGGAGTGGTATCCAGCCCTAAGATCTGGGTTCCTTCACTCTTCTCATATATTCCTCTATCAACTAGAGTAGTTGGGACCATTTCTTCCTCTGCCAAATCCTCTTAATTCTATAGATCTCCTACCTTCCAAGTATGGATACTTTCCACTCTAGCAGCCGTATCACAAGAACTCTCCATGCAGTTTTCACATACCACCTCCTTTTTCCCTATTTCTTCTTGGTGATTAGAACTAGAGGAAGCTTCTCCATTCTCATACAACACTTGAAACTGATTCTATAAATTCACACTTTGCTTTCTAAGAGAGATACTCGCCTTTGAGAGGGGATGGTCATTGACTTTGGTTTCCTTTGGCTGAATATTAGGGTCCCCAGTCAAATTAGGATTAGAGTTCACCTCTACTTCCTTAGGTTGCATATCCTTACTTTTCTACACCTAGCTTAGTAGGTAGTTTGCATTACTTTGGCCATGCACAAATTTCTTGCATTTAAAACAGTACTTAAGAATCCATTGGTATTTAACATAAATAATAACACTTGTTTCCTCATCCAATTGAAGCTCAAATTGTTCCGAGGGATCTGTACCAAGTTCGATTTTAATACAAATACGCGCAAAATAGATTTGGCTAAGTTGCTCGATTGTGGAATCTATATAGAGGGGTTTATCGATAGCACTTGCAACATAACTTAACCCATTTGCTGTCCATAATTCTAAGGGAATGTCATAGAACCGAGCCCATACGGGAATTATTTTAGAGTTTTCCTTTAAAAGTTTCATTTTAGGCCTCCATTTCTGTAAAATTATGGGGCGCCCAGAAAAGGGTCATGGTCCTCCTTCCAAAATGGCTACCATGGAGATAGGATCTGAAAATTTAAAGAAAAAGAATCCTCTCTTATTAGTCAACACCTCTTCTAAACCTTTTTTGCCCCACAGACGAAAGGTCCACACTGGTAGCACATTGGTAACTCAATTTTCGGTCCAAAAAAAAGCCCACTAAAGTTGTAGCCCAGATTTTATTCCCCTAATTCAGAACCTCAAGAGGGGGTTGGACCACCACCTTGTCTTCTTTCATACATGGAGCCACATACTCAAGGGTAAAACCCTTATGCTAAACATTGTTGTTGACCACTTGGCTCCATGATTTACCAAACAGATATGCCACATTTTCACCCCACTCTTCTTTCAATGACTATAGGGGACAGCCCTTTGCCGCCACTTCTTAGGTCTGAAAAGGCATTCTTTGTAGCTGTCAATATATTCAGGCCACCTTCTAAGTTAAAATTAGTACACAAAGGTTGTTCCCTCTTTACCCCAACAGTATTGCCGCCCTTCACAGCTGTATGGGACAACTCCTTACTACCGCATATCAGATCTGGAAAAGCCCATTTTTGGGTTGTCAACCTACCTTGGACAACCTTCACGTCACCCCCTTAGGTAAGAGGTTTACCCACCGGTTGTTCCCCAATTGCCCCAACTTTATTGCCGCCCATTGCTGAGCAAAAGGTAGCTGCACCAACAACACTTTCAGCTTTCTACATGCCTTGGGAAGGCCTCCCATCAGTTCCATGGGTCCAAGAAATACCGAAGGGGTTTTGCCCATTTTTAACTTTAAAGGACAGCTCCTCTTTGCAGTATATAGCTGGGCGAAAAAAGAGTGTAGCTCCATCACTTTCACCTTTTTGCTCTTCTTGGGAAGTACCCAACAATTAATCCAACTATTACCCAAGGGGTATTCCCTATTTTTAACTTTAAGGGGCAGCACCTTATGGCTGCATAAAGCAGGCCTAGAATGGGCTACATGCTTTGAATTTCTACCTTCTTTTACACCTTGGGAAGACCTCCTATCATTTTCTTGGATGCTAGCTTTGTCCAATTGACTAACTCCATGCGTGGCTTTAATGGGCAGCTTACTATTGCCGCAAATAACTTGGCTAAGAGAGGCTGCACCATTGGATTTGCCTCCTCCTTATAAGCTTTGAAATGACCTCCCATCACATCCTAAAGCCTCTTGAGTATTTGACCTTTCATACTATTGCACACCACCTTTAGTATTAGCTAAAAACCTCGTAGAATTTGACACATATACACTTCGTAATTCGAGAAATGCAGCTTTATCAAAAGAGTTGAAGGAGGGCTTTTGGTCTTGGATCCCACGCGCCACCTGAGCACCTTTCCCTCTACCACCACGTCCTTCATGGCTGCCATTGTTGAGGCTTCTCCTTTCTCTAAGACTTCGAGTAGACGAATCACCATGTAAGGATTCCATTAAGAAAGACAGGGTCTTCCGAAAAACCCCCAAACATAGCCTCAAGATCCAAGGCGGCTTGAGGGATATACTCCCCTTCTTCCACACGTTCAGCCCATGAATAGGCTGAATACGTATTATGGATTGAAGCTTCATCCCTTACAACACCGTCAACTCCTTCACTAATGTCGTCCAAGCTTGACTCTAGCAACAACGCACTCAAATCGTGATGACCATGCACATTAGAAATGTTTGCATTCGAGATAATAGGAGAATAAAAGAATTCAGCAGCCCCTTGAACTACCATAGCCGCCCCATATTCACCATGAACTTTAGATAATGAAACATGAGCTTACAATGAATGAGGATCATCCTTTATAGATGGACAATCAATAATAGTTGTATTTAATGGCTGATTGAAAGCCATTAATGCATAACAATCAAGAAAACAAAAAGGGATTAGAAAAAAACTAGAGTGAGAAGCTCTCCTTTCTCTCTAGAATCCATTCCACTATATTGGTCTCAGACTTGTTTCTAGGGTGTCTCTATTGGATTGGTTTGGCATCAAGGTAAGTCAAAATTTTGTGTTGGACTATGTCTAGTGTCCAAACCGGGCATGTTTTTATATGACTATTCAAAGACATCTTGGAATTCTTTTAATAGTTCAAATAGGATTTATTGTTCACCTTGGCAAAGGGTTGCACCGATCTTGACCTCTCTAGTCTCACATTCTAATATTGGGTTAATGGTCACCATTTGTTCTATGACATGTTGAGCCCTATCTTGAGATTTGGTGATTGTTTTGGCCAAATCTATTAGAAACTTTTTATCCTCTCTGTCAAGATTATTGTATTCTTCAAATTCATTATCATGTTCATTATTTACAATTAAATGATAGTTAGAAAAATAATTTATTTCATTGATAGAAGGAAAAATAAAATTTGCTAGTTTGTCAAGATTAATGATATCTAGAGAAAGAGGAGTTCTTGGACTCGAAGTCAAAAGCATTGTCGGAATCTGCATCAGCCAAGTTTGAGTAACCGAATTCCTGTTCAAGTTGCTCATCTGAGGCTGGCACCCCTTTGACTATGAGCCAATTATTGATTGGAGCTTGGATGGGTGTACTATCTTTAACTGGATCTTCTCCCATGTTGCTTATGGAGATCATATCAACCATATCATCAATGAGTTCCATCTTGGCGAAGCAATCTATCAATCCTCCGAGCTCTTCGATCTAGTCCTCGTACAAAGGATCATGTTGTCCAACCAGTGCCACTACCTCCTCGTCAAAACCACAAGTGCAGTCATCGAATATTTCCCAACTGGGAACTCTAGTCTTGGCCTTAGCATTGTACAATGACTCAGGGAACCCATAGTACGGATAGTTTTTCTTTGCTTAACAAAGCTTCCATTCAAGGTGGGGAAGTAAAGCTTTATTTCTATGAGCTTGGGGGGCAGCCCCTATTCTCTAGCAATTTTCTTGGCTCGTGCGGCCAAAGACTTGTCATGAAAATCTTCCTCAGTAGTTGAATATCTGAGTCCGGATGTGTATTCTCTTTCTAATTGGTGGGATGGTGTAGGTAGACCTTGTAAATTGAATCCAAGGCCTTTGCCCAACACATACCCCATGTGGACCATCATGTTTATCACGACTTGTTTGTATAGGCCTATGTCAAATATTTGTTCGTTCTCAAGGCCCCCTATACAGTGGAAGCTAAATCATTGGCATTGTGTTAGATCTCTAGTATAGCGAGAGCATCGCTGGCAGGATCAATGTCCCCATGTATAGTGACTGCCCCTATTAGATAGGCGAATTTGAGCTTCTAATATAGAGAATATGCTCGACTTTCATTTCTCATAACTACGGGCCTTCCAAGCAGCAAATTAAAGGATGTTGGGATGTCTAGTACTTGGAAATATGCAGTGTTTTTAATCAAGCCGAGGTTCATGGTAAGTGCTATAACCCCTATAACTTCTCTCTAGGTATTGTCATATGCCCCCATTGCTTGGGCTAATGGAGTGGGATCGGCTACTTCTAAACCAAGGCATTTTGCAATCTTCAAGGAACAAACGCTGAGAGCAGAGCTATTGTAAATAAACACCATAGGTATCCTCTTTTCGAGAGCATCTATAGTAATATGTAGAGCCTTAGTGTGGTCGGCCCCTCCTTTTCGTAAGTCATGATCAGTGAAAGTGACAATATTGTTGAATTGGACCCTTCCAATGATTTGTGTGAGTTGTTCGGGGGTCATAGTGGTAGGAATCTGTGCTTCATTGAGATACCCCAAAATAGCCTACCTATGTGGAAAGGATGATGTCAACGACCCCTATACTAAGATGTTGGCTTGCGTCTTCTTGAGCTGTTTGAGGAGCTCATCTTCAATAAGAACTTGAGGTGGGACTCCTATTGATTCTTTGGGCTTCAAAAACTCTATGAGTGGGTCATCCACATGTAGAGGAGCGGGCGTGAATGGTCTCCCCTCTCGTGTGACATGTATTGCATTGGTTGAGCCTAGACTGACTTTTCTTACCCATGAGTTCGTCCCAAGTGATCATTACAACTTGAGATGTTTGTGAAATCATTGATAAGGCCGCTTGGATCTAAGTCTATGAGACTTATCATGTTGATATTAAGTCGTGCATTGTAGGCCGACAATGGGTTCCTAGTGACATTGGGCTTTGCTGGTGGAGCCCCTATTGTTCCTCCATCAATAAGGTCTTGAATTGCATGCTTTAGAGCCCGACACTGATTTGTGTTATGTTCATCGCCTTAATGATAGCCGCAATGCTGATTTGGATTAAACCCCTTTGGTAGAGGGTTCAAAGTTGGTCTTGGTTCCAAGGGTTGAAAAAACCCCTTTTCTCGGAGGTTATTGTATATTTCACCCATTGATATGGGTACATCTGAGAACTACCTTTGAGGGCGTTTCTGTGAGACACCCTATGATGTTGGCCATGAAAATGACCTTGATGTGTTGACGGTAGTGATCATGTGGGTTGGGTAACTTGGCTTTGAGGTTGGAAATATCTTGCGAGGTTTTGGGTCACTTACTTTGAGATTGTCGTCGTTAACCGCATCTTCTACTTGTGTTCCAACCATACTAGTGCTTTGAATGTCTCAAAGTATTGGGTGAAGAGAGTTTTATGGTAGATCGGAAGTAGGTTCTTTTTAACCAGCTGAACTTGTTCGGCCTCATTGGGCCAGTTGATCTTTTGAGCTACTTTAGTCTGCCACCTAGTGATGAATGTAGATAGACTTTCTTTCGATTCTTGCTTGGTGGTTTCCAAGTCTCGAAAGGTGATATCAAGTTCATTGTAGTATTTGTACTACTTGACGCATTAAATAATTCTTCCCAATTTTTAGAAAGTGCATCTTTTAAGTTAGGTGCCATCGTTTAAGTTAAGTGAAATATCTGGACCAAGACATTGGTGTTAGCCCCTAGCAGTTGCATGACCCTCAATTCAGTCAACATTTTGACTTTCAGAGGGAGCTGAATGTCTGGATAGAGAGATAGTTTGTGAATATCGACCATATATCATCACCTCGGTGAGCTTTGTAAAAAAGAGTCTCCATTTTTTCCAACCTATGAGCAAGGCCCTCTTCTTGTGGCTTTCACATCTCTACTGGCCGGTACTGTTCACCCCAATCATAAAGATCATGGGCGGGAAGATCATGGTTTTGTTGATGCTGTTGTTGTTGTTCGTCTTGAGATGAGACTAGTTGTAACACCTCGACCCGATTAAATGATAATTAAGTCACTAATTATTAATTAGTGATATTAAAAAGAATAATTAAGAAATTTAAACGAAAAATGGATGACGATAGCAAAATAATTCTGAGACCTAAAAAAATCAAGGTCGACTTCGGAAACAATAAAATACGACTTCGATTTATAAAATCGGTACATAAAAAAGTAAACATTAAATTTAAAATCACAAAGTAGAAAATAATGCCAAAAAGTTAGAATAAATAAATTAAATGCCAAACAAGGCATAAGGGGGGGAAATAGCAAAAAGGGAACCAAAATGTGAGGCCAAGGGATTTTGAACCCTTAACCCAAAATAGGCAAAGTTTTAAAGTCCAAAAAGTAGCCTCTTGGGCTGCCCACCTAATTGTGTCTTATATTGCAAATTATATGTGTATATGTATCAAATAACAAAGCCCCACCTCCTGAATTGCCCAATCACCTTTTATGCAACCAAAAGAATTACTTTTAAAATGAAACAAATAAAATATAAGTGATATTATATATCTGTGTTGCATGTGTGTAATCCCAATTCAGAAATCAAACTTGTGTAAGTGAAGTCTGAAATAGAGAGAGAAAGTAGAGAGAGAGAAAGAGAGTTAAAGAGAGAGAGTGAAGAGGAAGGAGGAGAAGAGAGAGAGCTCCTTGCATGGCTACCTAACCTGAAGGAGACCACAAATCCAAACCAATTCGAGCTTAGAAGAAGGAAGAGAGGGTCAGCAAAAGGTATAAAAACACAAAAATCCACCCTATTCTCTCTCTAAGAAATTTTCCCATATTACAACTGTTTTGAGTTTCGTGTTGCATAGATGACATTTAGAGTTTAGAAACTTGAATAAAGCATGAGGATTGGACCCTTAAAACACCAAAAACAGTGCACATTCGCCATTAAAGGACCTCCAAGGTGCAAGTCTGAATCCAACCAAGCCAAATGCGGTTTGGCTTACTTAAACCTCACCAAGACCTCATTGGTATTCTGAAAACACCCAGTCGCGACCTAGGACACCCAAGGAAGCCTAAAAAATTTAGAGTTGCAAATTCGGGTTTGGAAGCCCAACCCCACAAACCTAACCAAAACCCAGTTTTGAGACTAGAAACTCAAACCTCATGATCAGTAGGTCACCACAGACGAAATCCCATCAACTTTAGACCAAAAACATGCATGTATAACCGAGTTGTAGGTTCAGTTATTTGATTTCAGGTCATACGCTTGAGCTCAATGTGATGCTCCCAATGAATGTTAAACCAATCCTTAGGATTCCAAGAACAAGTTAAGATGGAAAGCAGAGGAAGGGATAAACTAAAAACCCACGAAATTGAAAAGATTTAAAAACGAAAATTAGGGCAACGCAGTGGGTGAGTTGAGGAAGAAGGTGAACAGTGTTGGGTCGGGCTCTGGGTCGGACTCGGGTTGGGCCCCGAACCAACTACGAATGGTTTAAACCTATTAATTGAAACTGCGCCGTTTTGATTAAAAGGATTTTTGTAATACCCCAAAAATCCGGCATGACCTAAACTGTACCCCGATCTGATGAAAGTAGATTATATGATGTTAATAATTTGAAATAGCTCAAAATACAGTAATCCATGTTGGGATTAATTATAAATATATATATATATATATAATACTAATCCAGACCACTAAAAATAATAGAGGCTCTGGAAATTGACGACTTGGTCAACCGAGTACCGGAACGAATAAATGGGATTGATACGAAAAATTAATTATGCAGATAATATGATCATAAAATAAATTATTAATGGAGACCCAAAATTCATAAAATAAATAATTATAACAATGAGCCTCAATTTTATGACAAATTACCAGCATTTTATAATGCAATATTTTATGAAATCAACTATGTAATGAATATGTAGACGAATATATATATATATATGAATATATGAAGACTCAATATATATATATATATATTATACAATAAAAAGATAGTATGTAGAGTAACCTAGAAGCTTCCAAGAGGAACCTACATGTGCGGCTGTAGTGAAAGCTACTAGAGGCAAAATATAATATATATATATATATAATATATAGAATAAAAAAAAAAGAGTGGAAAGAAGCAAGAAGCTTCTAGCAAGGCATTGCCCAAGACGAAAAAGAAGGCCCTAGAACCCAAGTCGGGGCGCCTTCCTATGCGACTAAAAGAAGATATCAGCTTCTAGGAATTCTAGAGTATTCCTATCATATATATTAATATACATAGACGGTTGTACATAGAGAAGGGGGGAAAGAGAGAAAATTGAGAAAAAGCAGAGGGAGAGAGGAGCTTGCGCCGATTTCCAGTGCTTATGGATTTATTGTTTATTCGTTGTTTGGGCACCTCGAGTGTTGAAAGGTAACTCGCATTTCTCTTGCTCTCACATCCTTCTCATCGCACCATCATCATCTCATCCCCCATGTTTTGGAAAGGAACGGCAGATGATGAAATTATTGGTAGCAGTCGCAGCAGGAAGTGAGACGACAATAGCGGTGTAGCAGAGTGTAGTGGTGTGGCAGGTGTATGGTGGAGTTGTAGCTGGTGGTATGTATATATATGTGTGTGTGTTTGTGTGGCGAGGCAGTAGAGGGACATATGGGCATATATCTGTAATACCCTGACCTAGGTCAGCACGTATATCGAGGTAGACCAGGTCGGGCAGTGTGCTATAAATTATGAACCGAGCTGTTTAAGCCCTATGTCATATCACCAAATGCACTACATGATTTTGGAATGTAAATAATGTCAGTTGTATAGCCAGTACTGGACAATAACTGAGCAACCCAAAACTATGCCTCAAAATGCGTGCACGCACGTATTTCCATGCATGCACACGTACATACACATGCACAGCTTATCAAATATTAGTGTATGTATATGTGCCCAGAAATTAATATATATATATATATATAAATGTATATATGTATATATATATATATATACAAGTATGAGATATGTATTTATACATGTATATATATAACATAGTATAAGGTATATATGTGTATTGAAAGAAAAGAAAAGAAATAAAGAAAAGAAAAAGGGGAAGGTGGCAGTATGTCACTGTGTGTTTGTGTGTGTCGGTTGGCTTAAGTGTGTGTGTGTGTTATGTGTGTGTGAATATAATATACATATATATAATACAAGTCTCCAAGCCATAAATGCAACTTGCATTTGGTAGAGAGAAATCAGAACCCTAGGTCAAAGAAAGGGGCTCTAGATGGGGAGAAACTGAGAGAAGAGAGAGAGAGAGAGAGAGAGGGAGGGAAAGATGTCGGTGGTGTTTGTGTACTGTATATATGGGTTGTGTAAAGTGGAAGACAAAGGAGAAAGTAGTGATTGGAGAAGCTGTGAAGTCTGAGAGAAATTCAGAAGTAGTTCAGAAGTTGAAGCAGAGAGAGAAAAGAAGGAAACACAGAGGGAAAATTAGAAGTTTAGGTAAGCAGTTGTTTTCTGTTTTTCAAATTCTAGCATGATTCGTTTAATTTAAAGTAGAGGGTCTGAACAAGCATGATTTAAGCTTTCAAATGCAAAAAGAATGATAGGAAATAATGCTAAAATGACCAAGATAATTTGAGTTGCAAGTTTATGAGATAAAATCGGGTTAGTGTATTTTTGTGCTAAAAACTTGGTTTAAACTACAAGGGACTGATCGTATAGAGTACAGAAGATAAATAGAAGAAGAAAGAAGTGAAAACAGTAAGGAAATAAGTAGGAAATCAGAAATTTACAGTTGGCCGGAGCCACAGGTTTGGCCATATTCGTGGGGAATCAGTGATCAAAATGAAAAACTAAACCTAGATTTGTAATCTCCATGGCAAAATAGAGAAAACTGCATTGAGCTGGGTCGAAAAACTCATCGAAAAATATTGACAGTCGCCGGAGAAGGTGACTATTCACCACCGGAACCCTACTGGAGTAATGGGGAAGATGACCAGATTATCAAGGGGCATATCGAGTTAAAATTAACCGGATCCGGGTGTGGATCCGGGTCAGGACCCAACCGACTTAGAAACGGGTAAATGAAACGGCATAGTTTTGTTAAGTTTAAAAGATTTTTAAAATTGAATTGGGACTGTTTGGTTCCTAGTGTAAGAAATTGAAATTCAAATTGATTTGGCAATAGGGATATCCTATTCCAGTTTTGAAGCCTGACCACTGTTTGGTTATCCCTATTTAGAATATGATTTTCAGAAATTACAATTTGACCCAGAAAGTTACAGAATTTACAAACTGACCCCCCAACTGTTAATTATTATGATTTGACCCCAGAATAAAATATTAATTAAATATT
The DNA here is from genome assembly GCA_008638375.1 of Nyssa sinensis. NCBI lineage: Eukaryota > Viridiplantae > Streptophyta > Magnoliopsida > Cornales > Nyssaceae > Nyssa > Nyssa sinensis. The sequence goes on from CM018040.1 coordinate 25,227,671, forward strand.
AATTAATTTAAAATAATAGAAAATTTTGAAAATGCCCCTGAGTCAAAAAGTAGTCAAACGGGCTCCGATTAAAATAAGTAAATAGTGAATTCTTACTATTTTGAGTATTCCGGACTCATCCGTGGGGTCCGATTTATTAAAAGAGATCCCAAGAAGTGAGAACCCATAAAAGTGTAAATGACTATTTTACCCTTTTCAGTAATGATGTCCAAATTAAACATATGAATAGTGTATTTCAGCTATCTCGGACATTCTAAGACCAATGGTGAGGTCCATTTAGCGAGACGGGGTCCCAAAAAATAAAAGACCAGTAAAAGTGCAAAATGACCATTTTGCCCTTTTTAGTACAGAAGTCCAAATTGGATTTCGCGAAAGCCTAAATCGACTTTGTTCGACATTCCGGATTCAATAGTAAAGTCTATTCTAGTAAAGGAGATGAAAATAATAAAGAGGCATAAAATTTGATGAATAGCATGAATTAAACAGATATATATATATATATATATATATAGACTAAGATTGGTTTCCTGAATCATAGGAATACCCAGATACAAGAAGAAGGCGGTTTGACCTTCTAGACATATACAGTAAAAAGGTAAGTAATCTCTGATCTCTGTTTATGTTACATTCCCAGCCATGTCAACAGTTTTTCTTATATTGTCTATTGTATTCCAGTATACCAGAACGTTTATCAAGTCCACATTGATATTGCTCTATCTTGTGGAAAGTATTTATTGACTGTTGTATATCTCGATCATGATTTGTACACTTGTGCATGGATTCTTTTTTGTACACATGTACCCAGGGCCGTGAGGGCCTGACAGTTTATTCGAAGTAGTCTAGTAACCATAGTTCAGATAACTATTGTTACGTCAGATTTGCCTAGAACCAGTTATGTTCCACATTTATACTCTTCGTGGAGGTAGCATGATCTCGATATATTATATTGTAGCCGGATTTGTGCTCAGTCACAAACTCCATCTGATGCTTACTAAACCTACGGGTCAAGAAAATGGAAATCAAAATGGAAATTAAAGTGGAATTTAAATTGGCAGCTGAAGTGGGATCTACGAGGCGAGTACTGAACCGACGGGTTAGTGCTTAGCTGAGAGATCATTATTATACAGTGTACACAGAGCAGTATTCATATAGCCGACCGGAGCTAAATATTCAAACAGCCCAAATGGGAACTGAATATTTATACAGCCAACTGGACCTGAATATGAGCTCAAAGGGTAACCGGGCCCTCAGTTAAAATGAACCATATTGTTGTTATCAGTATCTCTTATTGGATATCATAGTTTGATCATATTATATCATTATGAATGTTCATAAGATTTCACAGCTTATATTGAGTGCGTATGATTATAGTCAGACAGATTTCAGTGCTTTATCATTTGAATTTCTATCATTTGATATTGAGTTCTATATTCATTGACTGGCTAGCACATCAGCATTTATCCCAGTTCTTTTATGGATAATGCTTCTATATTCTTGTACACATGGCAGAGCAAAGGAGAATTACTTATTGAGTTTTCATTAGCTCACCCCAAACTTACCAACCCTTTCAAGAAAGAAAGCGGTAGAAGAGCAGTAACTGTAGCAGTAGCAGTCAGCTAGATAGCAGTGGACATCTCTTTTGAAATCAGTATGTAATATTTAGTACAGACGGTCTTATAGCTCTCCCATGTTATCCACGTCTTGGGGATGAACAGTTGTATTAAGAAATTTTGTATTCCGCATTTTGTAAAACATTATATAAATTACATGCAGCTTTTATTTATTTTATTCCGCATTTAGTTGTTGCATGTTAGTAGCACTGATTGTGTAGCAAGTTGAGACAGTCCCGGTTCGGCACCCAGAGTCGGGCCGGGGCACTCGCGATGCGAGATCCGCATAGGGTGGGTCTCGGGTCGTGACAGCTTGGTATCAGAGCATCCTAGGCAACACAGTGGTTCATGGGAGATAAGACTAAGGTACTAGTATTACAAATGTCCAAGTAGAGTCAGTTAGTAGATAAAGTCTGACATGATAGATAGACTATTATATAAATGTTAATCGTTGATCTTTTACAGCAAGTAATTTTGGGAGATGATTTGGCTACTGTTACATCGCAGGTATTTTTCCAATTAGTTAAGGCATACCTGTCTGCTAGCTTATGTATTGATTATGCTTTCTACAATTATTACTAGATTGATTTAGAAATTGAACTGCTAGTTGAACATAGAAACAGAACTTTTAGGTTACATGTTAACTGTTCAATTTCTACCAAGAGAATGATTGATGATAGATGTTGTGCATGAAAGAAGTAAAGTAAGCAACATAGATACACGATTATTAGTTGAGCTAATAATCATAGAATTTTAAAGGCATTGATGGGTTAAGTGATTGATAACTGCAAAGAGCTATAACAGATTTAAATGCTAAGATTTATAATCTTTAGAATGAACTACATGTTGTTATAGATATGAATGTTTACTTGATAAACGAGATAGAATGACTAGCGACTCTTGGAGTCATTATCAATGGATGTTTTATATTGGAGAAAATCATTAGTAATGGAATGATATACATAGAGTATATGAGATACAGATCATAAGTATACAGTTATTAGCTGATCTGAGGAAGAAATTGATGATTTAAAAACAATTACATAATTTGTGACTGCTAGAAGATGGAAGCAAGTTAAGATACTCGAGGTTAATTAGTTGTTAGAAAGAGACTAAATATTTTGATCAAAGTTGATGATTCTTGAACAACTAAGATGAAAAAGTAAATAGTAATCCGTGATGATTTTACTGCTTTATGGAAGCATGCACTTGATATCTATTGAGTTACAGTTTGATGATTGTTATATTGAGGGAACCGTTGAGAATTGAATTATTGTTTATAGATTATAAACTTGATGTTTATGGTTAGATGATTGTCCTATATTGTAAGAATTAGACGTCCCATAATGAACAAGGGAAACGGTTAGTTCGTATTGGAAGATAGAAGGTAACATAGAATTAGGAATTGTGTCGGTTTGAAAAACAATGGATTTGATAGTAATATCTAAATGGAGTGGTAATACCCTAAAAGGGTAGTAGAATTAATGGTGACATCTAGACAGAGCAGTAAAACCTTAAGGGGTAGAAATTGTGACAGGTGATGCTTGATTAGAATCCTTATAAATTCAAAAAAAAAAAAAGAAATTGATGTAAAAATGAATCAAGACATAAAAGATAATTTGAAGGGAACTTAAAGGGGGTAAGTACAGGGGAGTTGATAAACCTTATTGATTGAGTAATAGATTGATGGCATACCTGAAATGTAAAAAGTCTTGAGTAGATTATAGATAGACCCTGATAAAGAAAAAGATGAGTAGAGTTCGAAGCTGTTTATTTAATAAACAAGACTGTTAGAAGTTGATATTTTGAAATACAGATGATTCTGAGAAAAGGCTAATATATAATAAATAAGTGTTAGAAAAAAGTTGAGAAACCTTAGTGACCTGAGTGGTAGATTTAATGTTAATAAAAGATGATACTCTGTCAAGCTAAATAAAAATAAGTGATATACGATCCTGAGTAATTTTTAGAGATTAATGTAATCTAAATGATAGCAAGAAGACTGGAAGTGTAGTAAATCATTTAGAGAGTCACTAAATAAAATGATACGTGAAATTGTAGAAACACTCCAAAAATGCTTACGAGCATAGAAGCAATCAATTGGTTTGTGTCGAGTGCTACAATGCAGGAATACAATTGAGCTTGTCTAAATTCCAATGGAGCTGCTGGGGCGGTAACATTAGCAGGCTTATGGAATTCAAAATTGGGACACTATAGGTTGGGTGTATTACAAAGAGGTTGATGTGGTTGATCGATAGTCGACTGCCCTGTTTTTTTTTTTTGGTTTCTGTTGGGGGCTCAGTTGGTGGTGCTGTGAATAGTTGGAAGGAAGATATGATGGCTGTAACAGTGATGAGTTTTGAAATGAAGTTTTTGGCAGAATGGACAATTTTTGAAGTAACAGTGTTGCGTTAATGGTTGCAAAGGGGATTAGAAAACCTACTGTGACTGAAGGTGGAAGATGGCACGGCTGGAAGATTTTTAAGATTGCCTGCGGAATTGAAGGTGGTAACAGTTTCTACAATTTAGAGTGAGTAGCGTCTGGATGGGGCAGATGAGGTTCCGGATTGAGGCAACAATTATTTGGTAGTAGTTTTACCAGGACAGGGGAATTTAGCAGTTCATGGGCAGCAGCAGCAACAGCCGTGGTTGCAACTGCTACAAGGAGTGGAGATATCTGCCTCTGATGATCTTAGCATTCATATTTGGGCAGTTAATGCTGAAATAAAAGATTTTGATAATTCCATGGACATTGTTGGCTCTCACTCAGTTGGCCTTGTGCTATTTGGCCATAATGCTTAGATTTAGGACTGCTATATATTTGACACTTTAGTTATCACTATTGGTGAGGATTGTACATGTCGTGTGTGGGGATTGGATGGTAACCAAATCAAGATGACAAAGGAGCACATTGGGAGAGGCATATGGAGATTTTCTATTGGTGGCTTTAATGGCTTTCTTATTCACCATTATAGCCCTAAGGGTGTGTTGAAATGCTAAGATGGGCTGGTCATATTGGTTGGCATGATGCTGAGAGATTGCAAGCTGCAGAGTCAGCTGCAAGCTGACAAGAGACATCATATAGAAACTCGATTCTCATATTGGTGGTGCAAGACATGATTGGGGGCTGGTGACACCTGACTACAAATTCTCCAAAGGTGGCGGTTGGAGTGAAAGTGTACACTCTTAATGGGGTCAACAGAAACAGGTTGGTGATTGCAATGAAAGTGATGTACAGTCGTCTTAAGGTCACTAGAAATGTTTCATTGGAAAATGAAATTCCATTGCAAGTCCACGTGGTTGGGGTTCGGAATGGAGAAACAAGAGGAACAGTCCTGCCAAGTCAACTGGAGGGTTAAATGTTGATTGCAATGCCAGTGGAATGTTGACCACAACCAGACAATGGTTGGATACGTTCACATCTAAGGAATGGGATGATCTTTTGGATGTCGAATCAATTATGATGGTCATCATAAGGATAATGCCCAGGATATGCATGGACGTGACCAAAGATGTATCTGGAGGATATCTGTGAATGGAGATAAGCATATATTCATGGTGAGTAACTCGGACTCCTGACTTGGTGTATAAGCACTATATGGTCTAGATTTTTATTCTACATTGTTTATATACTGAACTTTTATATATACTGTACTGTTTTAGTACATTGCTTCATGCATATTCTTTGCATTACATGTGGCATGATTATACATTGTCTTGCTTCTGATATCTCTTGTTTGAGTTTGTCTTGTTCTACTACACACCATTTGGAGTATATCTGATTTTGATTTGATATGTTGAGTCTAGTCTGGGCCCACCACAGGATTGAATGGTTTTATGCCAGAGCACGACCCACAGGGTAGAGGCCCCACGAGTAGTCCGCTTATGGGCAGCTGGGAAGGCTCGTCTGTATAATTGGCATTCTGTTTTGTTTCTGTCCCTCTCAGTTCAGTTTGTTCCGCTCTGATACTGACCCCAAAGGGTAGAGGCCCCACAAGTCGTCTGCTTATGGGTAGCTGGGGAAGGTTCAAGCATTTGATGCTATGCCTTTGATTGATTGGTATTCTGTTCTGTTCAGTTATGTTCTGTCCGTCCAGTTCTGTTCTGTTTGATCTGATCTGTTTGTTCTACTTGAGCTGCATATGAGCATGCATTTTATATAATGTCATGTATATATGAACTGGTTTTGAAACCCATGGCAGGAACCTATGTTACTCACTGAGCTTGTTTAAGCTCATTCCATTTCTCTAACATTTTTTAGGATTTATCTCCATTGGATTAGAAGGCACAATGGTATGATACTGGTAGGCCGAGAGGCAATTCCAAGTAAGGATCTGATGACACTGGATTATGGAGACTTGGGTTCTAGTGGACTGACTCCAACTATTCAGGTGAGTGTCATGATATGATTCAATTTATTGATATGCACTAGATATATTGGGACATGGCTTTTGGAATGGGTACTCTAGAGATATTAGATATACTCTGTGTTATATGTCTGGTTATAGATGTGCTCTATGGCTAGAGTCATTAGCTATTTGGTTTTAGACTTGCTCTGTGGTACATACTTATGTGGTAGATAGATGAGTTGCATTCTCGATATGAAAATGGTTTTAAATTTCGCTGTCCTGACCCTACATTTTGAATGCAATTCATGATAAAGTTAAGAAGTTTGCCTTTGGTTGGTCGCATTGCTGACGGGAAAACTGGCAAGGCCGCTAACTGGCATCACATCTTCGGCATCCGCGTAGGGTAGGGTGTGGGATGTGACAGAGTGGTATCAGAGTTAAAGTTGGTAAATAGTTAAAAATTGTCAAAGCTAAGGTTTGTAAATCTTGAAGATCCATTGATACCACGGAGTAAGATCAGAGTTAAAGGTTAAAAATACCTGTACAAGATGGGAACTTGAGGAAAATAAGATGTGAAATGATTTGGGAGTCATTGTTTACAACAGAGCATTAAGTCATGGATTAAACACCACAGAGTACCTGAGCCATGGATACTAAGTCCCAGTTTTGGAAATTGGAAATGAAATTGTGGAAGTCCTCGTAATAAATGATGAATATGTGATTCTAAAGCATCTAAGGATTAGGATCAGCATTTTCATTAGAGTTATAGTAACATTGACTGATCAAGTGACACTAGGACGTGATTAAGGTTGATATTTCTTGGATGATTAGGATGATCAGATACTCAATACTTCCTGGGAGACAAAAGTAGGCCTATAAGTGAAATTGACGATCTTGAGAATTCGAGGTTTATATCAAAGTAGCGCAGCAGAAAGGTAAGTTCTAGATTAATGATCTTTGGGGAAAGATCAGACTAGAGCTGACTTTGTGGACTATTGAGTGACTCAAACGACTAAATGAATGAGTAATTTTGGTGACGATAGCGCGTTTAGTCATTACAGTTAATAGTCCTTGGGGGAAGACTATTCCATGATTAAATTGATGATTCTAAGGCAATTAAACTGATCAAATGTTTAGTAATTTTGGGAAGAAAACAACTCTAGGACAACTAACTTTGGTATTAATCATTATACTTATGAATACCAAACTGATTATTTGGAGGAATCAGATATGATTGAATAATCTTGAGGATGATTGTCAACTAGCCTTTGTATGAAATTTTTTGGATTTGGTTTAATACTTGTGATTGAGGATCTCAAAATGATTATTTTGTAGACTCAAATGTGATTGAATGATCCTAGTGATTGATTTCTAACCATTTGAGGAGGACCATCAAATTTGAACTTAGTGATGACATGTACTTGGTGGATCTATTGATTAAGGGAAATAACTACAGGTAAGCTAACTCTGACGTTGATAATTATGCTTGTGGATATATCGATTAGGGAGACAATGACTATAGGTCAGGTAACTTTGATATTGATCATTATGATTATGGATATCATAAGGATTCTTTGGGAACTCAAAAATGATTGAATAATCTTAGTAGATGATTTTTAATCATTTGAGAGTGACTCCCAACTTCGAGGTAACATAGATTTGATATTAAATTTTGGTGACAATCTATATTTGGTGGACTGGAAATCAGGACATCTAGTGAATTTTCTGAATCTAATCTGAACTTGTATGATTCGAGGTTGTAGACTCTTGATACTTGGAGACATGTTAGTCTTATGCTCGAGGTCAAAATTGTGTGATAGTATATTTGTGGCTTATCAATCAAATTTATTATAAATTCTCCTGGATCTGATTTGCATTTATATGATTGAGGATTATTGATTAGTGCCAATTAGAGGCATGTCAATAAAAGTAATTGAGGTTAAACTTTCTGATTACATTACTGACCTGATTGACAGATGATTGTTTACCTTAGACGGCAAGTTGAGTTTTGGGGACAAAACTCTTTTGAAGGTGGGTAGAGTGTAATACCCCAAAAATCCAACATGACCTAGACTGTACCCCAATATGATGAAAGTAGATTATATGATTTTAATAATTTGAAATAACCCAAAATACAGTAAGCCACGATGGGATTAATTATAAATATATATATATAATTAATCCAGACAACTAAAAATAATATAGGCTCGGGAAATAGACGACCCGGTCAATTGAGTACCGGAACGAATAAATGGGATTGATACGAAAAATTAATTATGCAGATAATTGATTATAAATGATATACCACAAACGACACACCAATCACTTTGAGACACGTGTGCCCATTGAGTTAACAAATCTCGATCCTACAGAGCTGACAATTTCGATCATACAGAACAGCCACAAGCCTTCGGGGTATTCTCATATATGTCTATCATACAGAGCAGCCACAAGCCTTCAGGGCATTCTTATATATATATATCATTCAGGGCCGATAAACTCGGTCATACAGTGCGGACAAAGCCCTCAAGGCATTCTCATATGTACATCTTCCAGACCTTCCGTCCTGGGCAATATTTATTCAGCACTTCATATGGATCCAACCTCATGGTTTCCTTAACAACGGCCAAGCAGGGAATAAGGAAACAGTCTTCAACATGGAAACTACTATCTATGATTATCTCTATCTACGACTCAAAGCTCCACAAGGTAACTACAATCTCCGATGATCAAATCCCGATATTCATGGCGTCGAATCCTAATCAACTTAGGAGAGCCACGGCTTATAAATTAAACCCTAGAGGTACGATTTACATTCATGCTCATTCTTTGGCTTTCAATACAGTCTTTTCAATTCTTTTACTTACTTAAGCATCGGAGCGGCTACCGCCGGAGCCAACCCGGTGGTCCTCTGATCATCCTTTTGAGTGTTCTACAGGTCACGGAGTCTATACTTATTGCGAGCCGAAAAGTGCAGCATCAATAAAATAAATTATTAATGGAGACTCAAAATTCGAAAATAAATAATTATAATAACGAGCCTCGATTTTAGGACAAATTATCGGCATTTTATAATGTAATATTTTATGAAATCAACTATGTAATGAATATGTAGACGAATATATATATGAATATATCAAGACTCAATATATATATATATATATATATTATAATAAAAAGATAGTATGTAGAGTAACCTAGAAGCTTCCAAGAGGAAGCTACATGTGCGGCTGCAGTAGAAGCTGCTAGAGGCAAAATATAATATATATATATATATATATATATGAAAGAAAAAGTAGGAGAAAACCCAGAAACTTCTAGCACCGTCCAACAACCAACCTATATGCATAATATATAGAATAAAAAAAAAAGAGTGGAAAGAAGCAGGAAGCTTCTAGCAAGGCGCTGCCCAAGACGGAAGAGAAGGCCCCAGAACCCAAGTCGGGGCACCTTCCTATGCGGCTAAAAGAAGATATTAGCTTCTAGGAATTCTAGAGTATTCCTATCATATATATTGATATACATAGACGGTTGTACATAGAGAAGGGGGGAAAGAGAGAAAATTGAGAAAATGCAGAGACAGAGAGGAGCTTGCACCGATTTCCAGTGCTTGTGGATTTATTGTTTATTCGTTATTTTGGGCACCTCGGGCGTTGAAAGGTATCTCGCATTCTCTCGCTCTCACATCCTTCTCATCGCACCATCATCATCTCATCCCCCATGTATGGAAAGTAAAGGCAGATGAAGAAATTATTGGTAGCAGTCGCTGCAGGGAGTGAGACGGCAATATCGGTGCAGCAAAGTGTAGTGGTGCGGCAGGTGTATAGTGGAGCTGTAGCAGGTGGTATGTATATATATATATATATATGTGTGTGTGTGTGTGTGTGTTTGTGTGGCGATGCAGCGGAGGGACATATGGGCATATATCTGTGTGTGTGTAAAGCAGTGCAGAGAAGAGAACGAGCAGCGATCTGGAGAACAAGCAGGCTGATAGAAGCAGTGGGATAGAGATTGAAGGAGATGCAAACCGAGATTCAAAATGTGTTAAGAATTGGGATTTGTTGATCAGGTTTTGCGGCTGGTGCATGTGCAGAAATTGGTCTTGATGGAACAGGGGCTAGTTGAGGACTTCAGTCTATTGGTTTGTGTCGAGTGCTACAATGCAGGAATACAATTAAGCTTGTCTAAATTCCAATGGAGCTGCTGGGGCTGTAACATTAGCAGGCTTATGGAATTCAAAATTGGGACGCTATAGGTTGGGTGTATTACAGAGAGGTTGATGCAGTTGATTGATAGTCGACTGCCCTGTTTTTTTTTTTTATGGTTTCTGTTGGGGGCTCAGTTGGTGGGGCTGTGAATAGTTGGAAGGAATATATGATGGCTGTAGCAGTGATGAGTTTTGAAATAAAGTTTTTGGCAAAATGGACAATTTGTGAAGTAACAGTGTTGCGTCAATGGTTGCAAAGGGGATTAGAAAACCTACTGTGACTGGAGGTGGAAGATGGCACGGTTGCAAGATTCTTAAGGTTGCCTGCAGAATTGAAGGTGGTAAAAGTTTCTACAATTTAGAGTGAGCAGCGTCTAGATGGGGCAGATGAGGTTTCGGATTGAGGCAACAATTATTTGGCAGTAGTTTTACCAGGACAAGGGGAATTTAGCAGTTCATGGGCAGCAACAGCAGCAAGCGTGGCTGCAGTTGCTACAAAGAGTGGAGATATTTGCCTCTGATGATCTTAGTATTCATATCTGGGCAGTTAATGCTGAAATAAAAGATTTTGATAATTCCATGGACGTTGTTGGCTCTCACTCAATTGACCTTGTGCTATTTGGCCATAATGCTTAGATTTAGGACTGCTCTATATTTGACACTTTAGTTATCACTGTTGGTGAGGATTGTACATGTCGTGTGTGGGGATTGGATGGTAACCAAATCAAGATGAGCAAGGAGCACATTGGGAGAGGCATATGGAGATTTTCTATTGGTGGCTTTAATGGCTTTCTTATTCACTATTATGGCCCTAAGGGTGTGTTGAAATGCTAAGATGGGCTGGTCATGTTGGTTGGCATGATCCTAAGAGATTACAAGCTGTAGAGTCAGCTACAGGCTAACAGGAGACATCAAAGAGAAACTTGATTCTCATATTGGTGTTGCAAGACATGATTAGGGGCTGGTGACACTTGACTGCAGATTCTCCAAAGGTTAGCAGTTGGAGTGAAAGTGTATAGTCTCAATGGGGTCAACAGAAACAAGTTGGTGATTGCAATGAAAGTAATGTACAGTCGTCTTAGGGTCACCAGAAATGTTTCACTGGAAAAAGAGATTCCACTGCAAGTCCACGTGGTTGGGGTTCAGAATGGAGAAACAAGAGGAACCATCCTGCCAAGTCAGCTGGAGGGTTAAATGATGATTACAGTGCCAGTGGAATGTTGACCGCAACTAGACAAAGGTTGGATACGTTCACATCTAAGGAATGGGATGATCTTTTGGATGTCGAATCAATTATGATGGTCATCAAAAGGATAATGCCCAGGATATGCATAGACGTGACTAACGATGTATCTGGAGGATATCTGCGAATGGAGATAAGCATATATTCAGGTGAGTAACTCGGACTCCTGACTTAGTGTATAAGCACTATACGGTTTAGATTTTTATATTGCATTGTTTATATACTAAACTTTTATATATATTGTACTATTTTAGTGCATTGCTTCATACATATTCTTTGCATTACATGTGGCATGATCGCACATTGTCCTGCTTCGGATATCTCTTGTTCTGATCTTGTTTGAGTTTGTCTTGTTCTACTACACACCATTTGGAGTCTATCTAATTTTGATTTAATATGTTGAGTCTACTCTGGGCCCACCACAAGATTGAACGGTTTTATGCCAGAGCACGACCCACAGGGTAGAGGCCCCATGAGTAGTTCTCTTATGGGCAACTAGGAAGGCTCGTCTATATGATTGGCATTCTGTTCTGTTTCTGTCCCACTCAGTTCTATTCTGTTCTGCCCTGATACTCACCCTAGAGGGTAGAGGCCCCACGAGTCATGCGTTTATGGGCAGCTGGGGAAGGTTCAAGCATTTGATGCTATGCCTTTGATTGATTGGTATTCTGTTTTGTTTAGTTCAGCTCTGATCTGTTTTGTCCGTTCTGTTCTGTTCTGTTTGATCTGATCTATTTGTTCTACTTGAGTTGCATATGAGCATGCATTTTATATAATGTCATGTATATATGAATTGGTTTTGAAACCCATGGCAGGAACCTATGTTACTCACTGAGCTTGTTTAAGCTCATTCCATTTCTCTAACATTTTTTAGGATTTATCTCCATTGGATTAGAAGGCACAATGGTATGATACTGGTAGGCCGAGAGGCAATTCCAAGTAAGGATCTGATGACATTGGATTATGGAGACTTGGGTTCTAGTGGACTGACTCCAGCTATTCAGGTGAGTGTTGTGATATGATTCAATTTATTGATATGCACTAGATATATTGGGACATGGCTCATGGAAATGGTACTCTAAAGAGATTAGATATACTTTGTGTTATATGTCTGGTTATAGATGTGCTCTATGGCTAGAGTCATTAGCTATTTGGTTTTAGACTTGCTCTGTGGTACATATGTGGTATATAGATGAGTTGCATTCCTGAGATGAAAATGGTTTTAAATTTCGCCGCTCTAACCCTACATTTAGAATGCAATTCATGATAAAGTTCAGAAGTTTGCCTTTGGTTGGTCGCATTACCGGCGGGGAAACCGGCAAGGTGGCTAATTGGCATCACATCTTCGGCATTCGTGTAGGGGGGTGCGGGATGTGACAATTTTAAATTTAAAATTCAGGGCTGATGTCATCATGATATCAGCATTACACATTGAATCGGCCAAACCGGTTGGTCCAGTAAAACCCTAAACCGGTTCGCTTATGAATTAAATAAACCCTCTGGTTTATTTTAAATATTTTTTAAAGAATTTCATTTTGGCCCCCAATAAATAAACCCTTTGGTTCTTAAATTTCGTTTTTGACCCCAACACTTCCCAATAATTCTGTTATGGCCCATATTTTAAGAAAACATTTCAAATAAACCCCTATAAAAATAATTTAAATTAATTTAATTATTTTATAAATAGGGTAAAATGACAATTTTGCCCGTAGGTCATAAATAAAGCAAATAAAGTCTAAATTGAGATCCAGAAAAGGCTATCTTAACATTTTTTAGCATTTCAGACACAATGAAAATGTCAAATTGGACATCCAGGGACTTCGGGGTGGTCTCACCATAAGATGAAAAGTTACCAAAATGTCCCTAATACAATACGAAGCCCAAATGAAGTCCAAATTGGACAAAATTGATACCAATAGAAGCCCAAATAATTATGAACTTGTATATATGACTAAATAATGATCCAGGGTCAGAATATCATAAAATATAAATGACCAAAATACCCTTGAGTATGAGAAATACAAGTAAAGGCCAAAAATTAACTATTATAAGCATAATTATAAAAATTAGGAGCTAAATAAAACTTCGGAACAGTTAGCGTACAAAATAAGAAATGACCGATGTGTCCCTATGATAAAAAACAGAAACCAAATGAAGTCCAAAAGACTTAAAAATTTATATATAAGATAAGTGGAATATTTTGAGGACCACGACATGGTTTCAGGGCGAGAATAATAAATTACTATTTTGCCCCCAAATATGCCAAAGCTAAATAAAAAAAATTCAAGAAGGTTTAAATTGACTTTCTTCGACATTCCGAATCCAACAGTGAGGTCCAAAATACCAAATTAGTTATTGAAAAATAAGTCATGTGAAAAATAAAAATTTATTAAGTCACCACAAGTAGACCGGTAAAACCAATCCTAGGAAATTAGGATACAGTCGGGTCTAAGATTAAATGAAGAGTATCAATGTAGAGATGATTTGAAGTAAATGAGGAATTAATTGAAGTCCTGATGAGTTTGATTTTTATGAGTTTCAAAGGGAAAGGGAAAGCCCACCAGTAGTGCTAACTCAGGAGAACAAGGTCAGTAATCTTGTACTTTGAAGTGGAGGTCTTAATCTCCATGGATTCTGAAGAAGTTTAAGTTCAAATATTCTGAAGTGTTTTCATATCTGCTGTATTTCAAATTCTAACTCTCGTATTTATATGCTTTATATTCCAACTTTTTATCGTAATTATTTATAAATTCTAACATGGCATGCAAATTTACTTCTTGATATTTCTGACGAATGATACGTTTATTTTCTGCATGTCTATGTAATTGTCAGTTTTATTAAATGCCTCTTGAATTAAAAGTTTTTATTTTGTCTATGCTTTAATAAATTTTTGTGCATCGTGATTTAAATTCTTGAAGCTCCTATGTTAAATGTTTCAAATATTGTCCTCCAAATATTTAAAAACCCTATTAAATTGTCCGTGTTTTGAATACACATGAAAATTCATTCTCTTATTGAAGCCATGTTTTTAATTGTACATGAAAAGCATTTATTGAAAAAGCCATTTTTTTTAAATGCTCATAAAAAGCATTTCATAAAGAAGTCATGTTTTTGTAGGATAATTGTGCATAAGAACCAAGTAATGATATTGGGATTCCTTTGGAACTCAATTGACATGAAGAATGCCCAGTAGCAGGATCTGATCCCCCAGGCATGAGATATCTCCACGGGAAGTAAAACTAGCATCTGGTTCGAAACAAATTTTCACCTAATCCAAGTGAAAAGATGAAAATGTTTTCAGAAATGGTAGCAGGTTTTTAAACCCCCATTTATCTGAATTGGGTTTTTAAATAACCCCATGTCTTAAAGAAGAAGAAATTTGCATCCTCCTATTTTCATGAAAAAGATTTCATGCGTTCTATTTACAAGTAAATGTTTCAAACATTTATGGCCACTAAATGGTCACCCTGTATGTATTACAAGTTTCAACTTCATATTTAATACCTCACTCGAATGCTTTTCAATGCTTCGTGTTACAAGTTTCACGAAGTTCCTTGTACTTGCATATGTGAAATATCTGCTTCTACTCGAATGCTTTAAATGCTTTGGGTTACGTGGTTTGAAGATTTCTATACTCTGTATTTGAAGTATATGTACAATTGGTAGTGTATGTTATATGAAGTCACTCTCTTAAACCAACCTACTACCAGTTGAAACCCATGACAAAGTACTGGAATTACTCACTGGGCTTTTTGAAGCTCACCTCATTCCCTAACATTTTTCAGGTGATGATGATGGATGAGAGCCTTACCCATTTGAGGTTTGGAGATTGGCAACTCCATTTTGATTAGGAATTTTGGAAGTACTAGGACCCGTAGTTAGTCAAATTTTGATGTAGTAAATTTTTGGACAAATATGTACTTAAGCCCGAGAGGCAACGGATATGTAATATGTATAAATTTAAATTTTCTGTATGCTCTGAATGTATAATAATTTTTTACCGCTCCGAAGAAGAAGAATAAGAAGCGACGGTACTGGGCGAGCGTGTGAAAAGAAAAAGTTTTTCACGCTTCCGCAATTTGCCAGTCCTGGTCCTATTGCACAACCGTTCGGCACCGCTGCTCATATGAAGCCTCACCAGACGGCCTCTGGGCCAAAGGGTGGTGGTCGCGATTCGGGATCCACAGAGGCCGAGTTTTCGGGTCATGACACTAGTGGCACTTGGCGTGGATTTTCATTACCTATCAGAACAGGAGGTGGTGGTGGTAACCTTTGTTGTACTAGATCTTGAACTGTGATAGAGAGACTTTGGTTCTCTTCTTAGTAATCGGCTATGTCTTTCTTGATGTCGGCCATAATCTGAAGTATTTGTTCAGGGTCCATTGCAACCAGAGTTATGCTTTTCTGATTTGTTGGAACGTTAGAGGTTCGGATCAGTCGGCCTCGGCTAGTCCATTTTCAAGCCAGTTTTGGGTACCTATTTTTAAAAATACCTATGTTATTTAACTTGTTTGGAGTCGAGGATAATCCAAGAAAGTCTCGTTTGTAACCCCGTTGCAACTTACAAAATTGTTTTTAAAGGAAAAATCAGAGTTTTTCAAAAAAAAATTAAAAAATTGGACAAAATTTGGTAAAGCTGGGGACCAGCACTCTGTGTGTTGATCGGCATATAGGGAGTGTCGATCGGCACTCACTTGTGTGCTGGCACACAGAGGCTTTGAACCTCTATGACGATCGACCAATAGAGAAGGGTATTTTTTTGACTTTCTGGAATTTTCTGATTTCAAAAATTTGTGCGAAAAAGTTCGTGTGTCTTGTGCGAAAAAGTCCGTGTGTGTCTTACCAAAACTAGGTTTGAAAGTCTTGAATCATGAATCTTTAGCCGATTATATGCATGGCGTATCGATCGGGTAAAGGTTTCAAGGTTCCCATTCTGACAGGACGTGCCATATATCTCCCACAGCCACTAGATTGTAATAACTATGGTCAAATGGTACCGCATCACCTTTTTCCATACCATCCCAAGGCCACTAGAGTATAGTATCATCGGTCAAGCGGTATTTGATCAGTGAGTGGATTAGGGAGTAGAGGGTTTTCACCGACGACACCCATCAAGCTGAGTGAGCATACGGGGCAAGGGTTACTAATTGTCCAAGGTTTGGAGGGTATGTAGTGAAAATACAATGTATGAAAGTGATGTGTGTGCAAGGTATTCATATTTTAGTCCTTTTTTATTCATCCATCCATACATTCAAGCATCCATACATCAATTCATCCATCATAAAGCATAAAAACAAATGAACGTAAAGCAAGAAAACAAAATAGCCTTGAAGTGGATATTTCGCCGACTCTAGCCTTCTTTAGTTCCTAGTAGAGTCGCCACTGTGGGCGTTAACACCGGAAAAAAAAAAGGGAAAACGAATGTGTTATCCCTGTTCTTATGGATTTAAAGGGATCCCAGCTGCCTCCTTCCCTTAAGTTAAGAAACAACACCTCTTATGGGAGACTCGAGATTGAGGAGTCGCCAACTTGTTTTTGGGCAAGAAATAAGCAAACCTGTTATAGATTGAACAATACATATAAAGGAAAATCAAAAGGAATGAAAAATAAATTACATTCCCTTGATTCCTAAATACATACTAAAGATCCCTTGACAAGGATCAAAACAAAGATAAAGCACTGAAAAATATAAACACCAAAGAAACGAATTCGAAAGCTAAAGTACGGAGTGGGAAGGTATTAGGCACCCACCCCGCCTAATCCAAATGGATTGGCCTCGAATATTCACTTGTAATGCTATTTTGTTATGAGAAAATTGAAAAAAGAGATGTGAGTACAGAAAAACTAAATAACAAAGAGTCTAGTGATTCCGGGCTTGCTAGATTAGCCCGTGTGAGCCAAATTATTGAAGGGAATGAATGGAGGTGGCCTAGTGCTAACTCTTACCAATTAATAGAGTGCAAGCGCTCTATGCCCCTAGGTTTTACTCTAAATTCGTATATGATAGACCAAATTCAATGGTTGGGTCATCCTTCTGGAGTTTTTCTCTACTAAATCAGCTTGGCTCGTGATTCGAGACTCTAGACCTAAAGTTTCATGGTGGAAGCTGATGTGGTTCTCTCATGCTATTCCAAGATGTAGCTTCACCCTTTGGTTATCCATTCTGGAGCGGCTTACTACTTAATATCGTGGCTTGAAGTTTGGAAGCAACCTTGAAATGAAATGTGTCTTTTGTGGGCTGGCATTGAAAGACCATGCTCATCTTTTCTTTGGTTGCCCTTTTACACTTGACTCATGGCATCATTGTGTAGCCAAATGTAATATGATTTGGTCCCCCCATCCATGGCATGAAACAATTCAATGGGCTACTCAAGCTTTTAAGGCGAATTTAGCCCAGGGTTATATAAGTAAGTTGGTGTTCTCTATCCTAGTTCATGCAATTTGGCTTGAAAGGAATCGAAGATGTTTCAATAAAGAATTGCTCGCCCAAAGGATGATCTGTTGCCAATCCCCAGAGGGGCATTGAAAACGACTTCTGGAGAGTAAGGTAGACCAAATTGTAACACCCGATCCTAATTAAGAAATGATTAGTTACTAATCATTAATTTGAACCAAACATAAAGAATAATTTAGAAGTAAATCAAGAACCTCATGATAGACCCAAAAAAAATGATGTCTGAACCTCATTACCAATTAATTGGGTGAAATGATGTTACTTTAACACTAAGAAAACTCGAGTTAGCAAACTACAGAAATCCCAAGGGATTAACAACCGACACTAGACCTTGGAGATTGAAGCTAACCTAGATAGGAAGTGACTGGAAGAAACCGCATCGAAAAAAAGAGCAACGAAAAAGAAAATATTTAAGAAATAGCCAAAATGGAATTCTGCGCCAACCAAACAGGGCCTAAGCCTAAAATAGGGAAAAATAGCCAAAAGTGTGGCCAAGGGGGACTTGAACCCTTGACCAAGTGGGCATGATTATTGTTACCCAAAAAATTACCATCTAGGCTAGGAGCACTTTTGTGTATATATGTACAAAGATATGTATATAAGTATAAATCTGATTTGGCCATTCCCCAAAGTGGCCAATGGACAAGCATGCAACACCTCAGCATGCATCATCCTAAGCCCTAGCCATCATGCCCCTCACCCCATGATTACACCTCCCTCCCAACCAAATTGCATACAATACAATCATGCATTTGGGGAAATGAAACATCAAGAGGAGACTTGATATGTATATACAATCTCCATATATGCAGATCTACCATTTAGAAAGTGTGTGAGGAGTTCTCTGTGTTGTGTAAGTTTTAGGGAGAGAGTGAGTTAGAGAGAAAGTGAAGAGAATCTAGAGAGAGAGATAGCTTGAATGTGGGGCTTGGCCATTGAAGGAGAAATAGAAGGGAGCTAAGGACTGGGAGTGCACGAAGGGATCAAGACCAATTGTTGAAGGTCCTGCTTGAAGCACAAACCAGTGAGGAGACCACTGTTTGAAGGTAAGCCATCCAAAACTTTGAATTTCTCTTGGGGAAATTTCGGTTTCTGTTTTGCTGTTTGGGAATTGTTATTGCATGTAACACGTCTAGACCATAAAATCTGGATCGGTTGTGAACCTTTTGGACCAACAGAACTGCCCAAACCACGAACCCGTAGCTAAACCACCATTAATGGAGCTTGAAGTTGCAGGTCTGATCCGACCTCAACCACATGGACTTTTAGTGGTCAATACATGAAATAGACCATGGCAGGACCTAGAAAACTACCACCCGCGACCTAGAGACCTAGGTCTAAGCCCTCAAAACCGAGGCTATTCTTCTCGGCCCAAAAACCCAACCTTTAAACTAGACCCCCAAACCGCTATTTAAGGATGGGGGATTGAAGCCCTCGCTGTGGGGACTTCATAGAACCAAACCCCGTCCAAAATGGTGAAGAAACAAGGGTTTACTATGGAGTTGCAGGTTCGGGTATTCAAGCTTAGACCGAACGATTGGGTTGGTTTTAGAGTATCAAAATAATGCCAACGTGATGGTATGATGACTAGGAACCGATTGGGATCAAAGCAGATTGAAAGCAACCCTTGAAACATCACGAAATAGAAAAAGAAAAATCTGCAAATTAGGGCTACAGTGTGTAGAACGGTGGGGAAGACGATGAACAGTACGGGTCGGGCATGGACTGGGTTCGGGTCGGGCCCCGACCCGACCGAGAAACGGATGACCCATTTAAAGCCAAACTGTGTCGTTTTGATAACTGATTTTTAAAATTTAAATTATAGGGCTGACGTCAGCACATTACCCTGAACCGGTTTGAACCGGATTGGACCGGTCCGGTTCAATTGCATAAGGGCTGAACCCTTTGGTTCAGTTTAAATCTTTTGGAAATTATGAAACAGCCCCAACAGTTTTAGGGAATTCAACTCTAGCCCAATTTTTGGAATTTTATTCCATTTATACCCCTGATAAATTAATAAATAATAAATTAAATTATTTAATTAATTTATTAATTAAATAAAAATGACCAAATTACCCCTAGGTCATAAATAAGTCAAACGGAGTCCGAATAAAGTAAACGAATAGTGGATTTTGACTATTTTGGACGTTCCGGACTCAATGGTGTGGTCTGTTTTACAAGACGAGACTCCAAAAAATTACGATACGTTAAAGTACAAATTACCAAATTGCCCCTAATGTAGCTGATGTCCAAATAAGACAAGTTATTAGTGTAATCTTATTTTCTTGGGCCTTCTGAGATCAACAGTGAGGTCCGATTCATGAGACGGGACTCCGAAAAATATGACGCGCGAAATGACCAAACTACCCCTAAGGTACCCGAAGCCCAAATGAAACTAAAAGATAGTCTATTTTGACTATGTCGGACATTCCAAACCCAACGGTGAAGTCTATAACACCAAAATAGGTACTGAAAATTTAGTCACGTGAAAAATAAAACTCATCAAGTCACCACAAGTTGACCAGTAAGACCAATCCTAGGAAGTTAGGATACGTCAGGCCTAAAATTAAATGAAAGAGCATGAATAGGTAACGATTTAAGGTAAATGTGAAGTTAACAAGTTCTTTATAATTTTCTTAGGAAATACAAAGGAAAGGGAAAAGCCCACCAGTAGTGCAAACCCAGGGAATCAAGGTGAGTAACCTCACATTTGAAGTGGAGATTTAATTCCACGGATTTGAATGATGTTTTAAATATCAAATTCTGTCTTTACACAATTCCGTTTTAAATATTCTGTTATGACATGCTTCCTGAATAATTTACTACTGTTCTTTGAGATATACTTCTGCATGTCTAAAATTTTGATTTCAAACGTTATCATACATCCTGAATTTGCATGTTTCACGTATTTCGATACCCTATCATGAGATTATGAACTGTATGTTTTGAATGCTTTCAAATGCATCCACACGAAGGAATTATGGGTTAAATGCTTTTATATGCAAGATAAATTGTGCATAAGCACCATGGATTTCTATCGGGTTTCTTAGGAACCCAACTACGATACGAATAAATGCCAGGTAGCAGGATCTAATCCCCCAGGCATATGAGATATCTCCACGAAAAGTAAAATGGGAATCTGGTTCGAAACAGATTCTGTTAATGAAAGTGATAAGGTGTGTGTTGAAAATGGAAGCAGGCTTTTTCCTCATTTTCACCATGCATATTTACATGATTTGAAATTCATATACTTTATTTCGAAAGTACAAGTTAGCTTGAATACTTTAATGTTTCAAAGCCATTGTTTAAAGAATGCATGTACTCTATGTTCCAAGTATACGAGCAATTGGTAGTGAGTATTTTACAAAATTCTCACGTGCGAAACCACTACCAATTGAAACCCATGACAGATGTTAGAATTACTCACTGGGCTTCTCGAAGCTCACCCCATTCCCTAACATTTTTCAGGAGATGACGATGGGTGGACCCTTGCCCAATTTGGGGAGAAATGATAGGCAGCTCCATTAGGATTCTGGAGATATTTTTGGGAAGTATTAGGGCATATGGTTGGTTGAATTTTGATGTCGTACTTTTGGACAATTATGTATTTAAGCCCAAGAGGCAACCACATATGTACTTAAGCCCTTGAGGCATTCGAATATGTATCATGTATAAGACTTTAATTTTTAGTATGCTCTGATGTGATTATTCATGTGTACCGCTATGAAGAGCGACAGTACCGGACGGCTGTGCGAAAGTTTTTAAAGGATTTTTTTTTTAAAAAAAAGAGAGGAAAAGGGTTTTCACGCTTCCGCAAATCAAGGCCGTACCGCTATTCGATACCGTCGCCCATGTTTTGCCTTGCCCTCAGGCTCCCGGGCCTGAAGGCGGCGGTTGCGATCCGAGATCCGCACAGGGTGGGTTTTGGGTCGTGACACAAATGCTGGAAGTAAAGGGACAAGAAAAGAAGAGGTGATTATGGCTCTCATTTTCCTTCATACAAAGAAGACACTTGAGATCATGATCAAGGTTAGTAGAGAAGACACGATCCTTGGTTCGTAGACTATTCCGAATGGCCAACCATAGGATAAATCTTGTGCGGGTGATAGTTTTGGAATGCCAACCAAGCTTCCACCATTGAATCTGGGGATTACAACTTTTCAAAGAGTCCCAGGCTGATCTGATGGAGAAAGCCCCATTAGCTAAAGGCAACCAGATGGCTTTATCTTCACGATGGGGAGAAAGCCCCATTAGCTAAAGCTTACCTTAGCTTGCACGGTCTATCACATTTGGATAGAAAGGAATGCCCGTTTGTTCACAGGCGTAAAGAAAAATCCTCTGGCCATCATCGCCCATACTCAGGACATGATCCGTGGCAGACTCACTACTTTTAAAGGGGTTACGGCTTCTATCTCCAATAAACAACTTCAAAGTATCTGGTCTCTCCCGAGTAGCATTTTTAATCTGTAATGTTTTTAGCTTTGGGACGGTTGCTCTTCTGCCTATAGAAGGCTTTCCTTCCCTCTAGCTTACTTAAGGGTTTGCACTCTTGATTTTTGTTCTCTCTTATTCTTTCCTTTTTCTTTTTGCTTTGGGCCGGGTGCTCTTCTGCCAGTAGAAGCTCTCCCTTCCCTCTAGCTTGTTCGAGGGTATGCCCTCTTGATCTTGTATTTTCTTTCTGCTTTTGGTTTATAAAATTTTTACTTACAAAAAAAAAAAAAAACCAAATATTAGATTATTGAGAGTATTAATTTAATGATGCGAAGCAAGTTGATTAGAGACCATAGCCTTAGATGCTTTATGCTTGATGAAGATTTGTTACTGCGTTGTGAATTGGCTTTGGACAATTATATGTTTTTTCTTGTAAAGTGGGTTAGGATGGCGGGCAATCTTGTTGAAGGCCTTCCATCTTTTTCCCACTTGTTTTAGTCTTGTTCTCTTGCTTTTGTTTGTTTGTAGCTCTTTGTCTTTGAGCTTTTTTTGTTCCTCATATATATCTTTCTTTTTTGGTTATAAAATTCACCTTTACTTACCAAAAAATAAAATAAAGAATCTAGTGTAGAGAAATAAAAACAGAACAGAAAAGATAGGAAATAAATTTGACTCGAACACGAAGGTTTCCTACGTATCTGTTCAGAAGAACAGAATTAGAGTCACGTAGTTCTCCTAGTTTACCCTCTTTTATCAAGAGTGATAAAAGAGATAAGATCAACCGGATCTAAAGAAAAAAAAAATTGTTAAGGGTTTGAGAGTGTACCTTATTTAGTCGTGGTAGTCAGGCAGCACTTCGGCTAGAAAAGTTTGAATCGGAGGCTTCTGTCGGGTAGATCTTCAATTTGTTCCTCGATTCAGAAAAACATCGCTTTGACTGGCTTCGCAAAGAGTGGCTGTCAGTTTCGTAGGGCTTTGGCCTCAAGAGAGGGAGGGTTTTTGGAGAGAGAACCCTAGAATTAACATATAAGCGTAAAGCTATAGAAATCGTCTTCCCTTCGTATATTTTTGTGTCTTTCGTATTTTTTCTATCCGTAAAACTGATGGCTTGGGGGCTCTATTTATATGGAAATATAGAGATTTGATCCAAGGGTCTAAGATGAAATCCTAAAATCGAGGGCTAGGATCATGTCTTGAATGATAATTATCTAATTAAATAAATAAAAAATTAAATAAGAATGATTATCTTAACTAAATGAATTAATAAATAATTATGACAATGCACGAACCAATAGAATTAGTGTTTATATGCAAGAGCCAATAAGATAAAAAAGAAATATAATTTAAATAGAAAATAAACTCTAAAATGAAAACATCGAAGTTCAATCTATCTCTATTTGAGGAAATATCAAGCAACAAGATTTATGGAAAATCTAAAAGTGGAAAGCCTTAATTAAGCATAAATAGACTACTATCACTCAAGATTACCAAATCGCCCCGTATTCGGTAGAGAATCTCTAGATTACTGCAAGGCATGAGAAATGAACAAATTACCTCCAATTCGTCACCAAAGGGCTAAAATTACCAAATTACCCTCATGTAGGTAAAATGATATAAAAATTATGAAAATGCCCCTCAAGTAACTAGGAAGTCCTATTGAGTGTAGAATTGTGCCAAAATTACCAAAATGCCCTTAGTGGGCAAAAAGGTACCAAAATTATCGGAACGCCCTCCGATAGGCAAAAGAGTTCAAACGAGAGTGGGACTTTGTCAAGATGAGTCCTACTTTAACTAGGACTCTGATAAGAGAGTCTAACAGGAGTGGGACTCTATTGGGAAGAGTCTAATTTGGACTGAGACTTTAGCGAAAGAGTCCTAATGAGAGTGGGACTCTATCGGAAAAAGTCCTACTTGGATTGAGACTCTGACAGGAGAGTCCTAACATGAGTGGGACTCTATCAAGAAAAGTCCTAACAGGAGTGGGACTCTATTGGGAAGAGTCCTACTTGGACTGGGACTTTGATAGGAGAGTCCTAACGGGACTAGGACTCTGTCAAGAGGAGTCCTAATGGGAAAACGACTCAATTAGGAAGAGTCCCAACGTAAAGTGGGTTTCCTAGCATAATCATTGATTTTTACTACTTAATCAAGGGTCACAAAATGAGATGTCTACACTCCTAATGACAAATTGAATAATTCGAAAGGCTAATTAAAATAAAAAAAAGGCCAGTCCAATGTTTTTAGAGGCCCAGAATTCAAATGTAATGTTAGATTCAACGAATTGGGACCCGGTGATGGTCCCACCAAAATTAATAAAATGATGATTATACCCCTAGATATAAATTGAACAATGGAATGCATAATTAAGATCCAGAAAAGGCATTTCTAATGTTTTTGGATGCTAGGAATTTAAATATGATATCAGATTAACAAACTGTTGGTACATGGTTAGTCCTACATGAACATGTAAAGTTACCATTATGCCTCTAAGCTTAAAAAAAATATCTAAAAGAATTAATAAAATGCAGGGAGAGCGTCCTTAGGGTTTTTAGACCTGGATTAGACTCCAAGGTCGGTTTGTGAGACAAGGTCTCGGTAGATGTGAAACTAGCCCGATAAAATTATGAAAATACCTTCATGAGTTTAAAATGCATTCAAATGACTAAGAAACTTTATAGTGAGACCTCCTGAAGGATTTTGAGGCCCGAGAACACAATTTTTATATCCTTTTGGGACGACAGACACTCGATGTGTAAGCTAACGAATAATTAACCTAAGAGGAGTTAAAGAAACATTATGGAACCTTAATGTTAAGGGTCGAGATGGTCTAAAGAATTGAAACTAGAGTATGTGAGGTTCTAATATCCATTGTAATTGACACAAGTAGTGTCTCCTTATAGTCGGGTGATGACTGGGACTAGGATTACATCATAATCGGTTGGTATTGCATAATTGTCATTGATTCTTATGATGTGACTATCATTACTATTTTGATGCTTGAATCTTATGTGATGTTATGATGAGATTTTCATTATCATTCCAGTGATTACTATCATTATAATTTGTTATGATTGTGTATTCTTTTATATATAGATATCATGCATTGCATTGTATGACAACTGATTTGGATTATATCGTGGAGCTCTATGGTATTGATTAAGCACGTGATGAGAATGAAAAATGTCATATTTTTCTCCTTTAATGTTTAATCTTTTATACTTATTTGATACCTAAATTTACTCATTATTCTTATATTTTGATTTAGGATGCAAATGGAGGCCCTAAGTGCAAAACAAAGCCAATTGGGAAATTTTGGACAATTTTGACATCGCTTTATAATCTGGGCATAACTCTCTCATCTGAGCTCTGATTGAGATGATTCAAGATGATATGGAACGCCAAGAAACATTTCTACAACTTACATGTTTTGAGTTTTGAGCGATTTTAGCTGCATCAAGGTCGAAATCGAGCTTGAAGTCGTTGAACCTACACTACTGACGTTTTGGAGCCTTTTTTTAGCTTGCAATTCTAATGCGCGGTTCCACGCAATTTATTTTTGGAAATTTCAAGATCTGGTGCACAAAAATTCTAGCTGAAAGCACCACTTTCCTAGTTATATTAGGACTTTTTTTATTTTTAATATTTCCCTTAATTAGTCATATTTGGATATTTTTATTTTAGGATAATATTTAGAATATCTTTAGGAGTTTTAGTAGACTTCTAATACTGAATTAATGTGTAAAAATGGGAGGAATTCTCAACCATCACACACACACGCCTCTCTCTCTCTCTCTCTCTCCTCTCTTTTTCTCTAATTTCTCCTTCAAGTTTTCATGGCCCTGCGTGGCTAAACTTTTATAATTGGTCGAAGGAAACGAAAGCCTCAGAATCAATAAAACTGTGAGATCAAATTTGTTTTTATTGTTCAATTTATACTTTGAGTATCGGATGTTCTTCTATGCTTATTTTCATGATTGTCTTGTTTAATTACTAGGAGGCGTACTAGTTTATTATTCGTTGCAAT
>CM018040.1:25258988-25261488 GCA_008638375.1 Nyssa sinensis
TGCAATCGAAAAGTGTTTCTTTTGAACGATCTTTTTTTCAATGCAGGAGTTTTACATAGTTTAAATGCTTTAAAGCCAAATTGAATAAGCTGCTGAATGGAGTGATTGGTTTTACATGTCTTATATATTTGAACTTGAATTGATTCATTTTTGCTCCACTAGTTTCGATGGCTTTTGAGCTACATTTCCAAATATTTCCCACCTTGATCCTAAACCCCATTACGACCCCTAAAAAGTCCTTATGATCCGTGTTATGCATGTGATCCCAGTGGTGGATAATGAGAAGATATGCAAGCCAATGGTAGATCATTTTCATTGGAATGAATTTGAGCGAATCACATACCCTTCAAACACATGAGAGTCAAGTGTTTATTTCCGTGAGGGTCTACGTATTTAGTTTACTCCATCTTTGAGTGAAAATGTTTACTAAGTAATTGTAAGTTGTTTAAGAGTGTTTGTTCATGATATGTTATGAGTTTTGAAGAGATTAGTTGTTCTTTGTTGATGGCGTTGCAACCTTGGTGTGTTTGGGAAAGTGAATTTGAGTTTTGCTTAAGGACAAGCAAAAGTTAAGTGTGGGGAAATTTGATGAGAATGCAAAAAATGTCATATTTTTCTCCCTTAATGTTTAGTCTTTTATGCTTATTTGGTGTCTAAATGTATTCATTATTCTTATATTTTGATTTAGGATGCAAATGGTGGCACTAAGTGCAAAACAAAGCTAATTTGGCGATTCTGGATAGTTTCGACATTGCTTCGTAATCTGGGCATAACGCTCTCATCCGAGATCCAATTGATATGATTCATGATGATATGGAACACAAAGAAAAATTTCTACAACTTTCATGTTTTCAAGTTTGGAGAGATACTGGTTGCACTAAGGTCAAAATCGGACTTGAAGTTGCTACACCTGTATTGTTGACATTCCTTAGTTGCCCGAAATTCTAATGCGTGGGTCCACGCGATTTATTTTTGGAAGTTTCCAATTCTAGTTCACGAAAATTCCAACTGAAAACACCACTTTCCTAGATATATTAGGACTTTATTTTTTTTTAATATTTTTCTTAATTGGTTAGATTTGGATATTTTTATTTTAGGATAGTATTTAGAATATCTTTAGGAGTTCTAGTAGGCTTCGAAGACTAATTTTTAACGTAAAAAAGAGAGATCATCAGATTCGCACACTCGCTCTCTCCCTTCTTCTCTAATTTCTCCTCGAGTTTTCGTGGCCCTCCCCGGCAACGGCGCCAAAATTTGGTGTGCTGTCATAGGCAACCAAAAAATACAACCTAAACTTCTGAAAATATATTTAGTAGTGCAACTATGGATCATTCCCATGGAGAGTATCTAGCCTAGTTTTATGCTTTGTTAACAAAGATGGGGAGGGGGTTGAATTATAATGAAAATAATTTTTTTAAAAGAAACTAAGGGACGTGGTAGGCTTACTCCATCCAAAGGGATCGCAAACACGAATACCAATAGATATCTTCAATGCATTTGGTCTCTTCCAAGTAGCATCTTCAATGTGTAATGGTTTGTAATGTTTGTGTTTTTTAGTAGCTTTGGGACGGGAGCCCGTCTGCCTGTAGAAGCTCTTCCTTTCCTCTAGCTTGTTCGAGGGTTTGCCCTCTTGATCTTGTATTTTCTTTTTCTCTTTTGGTTATATTAAATTTTACTTACCAAAAAAAAAACTCAAATTAAAGTGTCGAAATTCAATCAAAAGAACAAGCATTGGTCTAAGTCAACATACACCATCGGAATTTTACAACTGATCATCGACGAAAGTATATATTAATTCACACTTTGAATATTCACCGTTGGAACTATTTTGCTATCTCTCCTTAGTCGCAGTTAATTAAAAAATAAGCGATCTAATTAACCTTAACTACTAAACAACCCATGACAAGCACTAAAGGTTTAATCTAGTAGCAGCCTTAAGAATTAGAAAGATCGATGAAGCTAAACAACACAAGCACAAACGATTGTATTTAATTTAGTCGAGCATTCTTTCTAAGATCTAATAATTTCTGACGCATTAAATCATTAAATCTTAGTTGCTTCACAAATTAGAGGGGTCAAACAATTACGGATTTGATATCTAACCTAGCACTAGATTGCAATAAATGAAAACCAATAAAGCTCGAAGGGGTTCAACAAATGAAAAAAATAATTACAAGGTAGGCTATTTGGCTTATGTAGCTTATAACAAAGAGGGCCTTAATCATGTTCATGCATGCATGTATCAATATGGCCTCAAAGAGAATCAAGGAAAGTTCTAGAGAAATAAATCCATGGAAGAATATCTCACATGAAAGAAAATAGTGAGACTGATATAGATATGTCAGTCTAAAGGCTCAAAATCTCACCGGCTTTTGTCTACCAAATTTAGTCACTACCATTCTCAAGGAAAATAACTAGACTAATTAATTCTAAGTTAGAAGATTACTTATTCAATCATGTTATGAATTTTTCAAGCTTAATTGAAAAAATGAAAAGCAAA
>CM018040.1:25266488-25293988 GCA_008638375.1 Nyssa sinensis
ACAAAACAGTTTCACCACAAAAGTCATTCTGATCAGTTACACAAAAAGTACAAAATTGGTATAGGTTCACAAAAATGGGTTATCATTTTATCTGGGGGTCTCCAACATTTTCCCCCTAAGTCCTGGACCTGCTAAACCTGTCCATCTGAGAGTTCCCCTGAAATTATTAAAATAATGGAATGAGCTTTAAAAAGCCCAGTGAGTAACACAGATATCCAGGCAAGAGTTTCGAATTCAATCTTTGCTTAAATCACATGGTTAATTAAATCAGTTTGGAATCAATAGTTCAATAAATCCAAGTCAAGTTCAATAGATCAAAATAGATAAACGGTTCAGGGTGCTAGCATATCAATCAGAAGTATAGTTAATCATTTAAGAAACTAAAACCATGTCATCGGTGATAAAAGCATGCATTTAAAACGATTGCATTTAAAACATATGGTATTCGAAACAATTTAACGGATCAAGGAGCAGTAACTAAACAGTGTCAGAAGTTACTCACCTTCAATATTTGAGTTTGAAGCTATGAACGGAGCCTTCCTCTTTTTCTCCTTAAGCCTAAAACAATTCACAGAGATTTATCAACTCATGACCTTAGACTGAGTAAGTCTACCCTATGATGGGTCTCATGGAACTAACTTATAGTGGCTAGTTCATAGGTCTTACCTCTTAAGCATTTGGCTTAGGGTTTCAGTGTCTTCACACATTTATCGGTTCTGATTTTCATAATATGGACCTAACTATTGAGTTCGGAAGGTCGAAGAAAGTCAATTTACACTCTCTCGGCTTTTAAATCTGGGTTCGGGTATATCAGGGGTATTTTGGTAATTTCATATGTTGTATTTTTCGGTACTTTATTTGCTATTACGGACCTCACCATTGAGTCCGGAATGTCCAACATAGTTAAAATGGACTATCTTTCAGTGTAATTTGGCCCTATGTGTCGTTAGGGGCGGTACGGTCATTTACCCTTTACATATCTATATTTTTTGGGACTTGGTTTCACTAATCGAACTCCACCATTGAGTCCGGAATGCCCGAAATAGTAAGATTACACTATTCAATTATTAAATTCGGACTTCGTTTGACTTGTTTAAGGTTCAGGGGTAATATGGTAATTATCCCCTTTTAATAAAATAATTATTTTATTATTCTATTTAATTTTCTTAGGGGTGTAATTGCATAAGGTTTTCAAAATCTGGGCCTTAGTATAATTCTGTGAAACAGTGGGGGTCACTTTGTAAATATTTAAAAGTTCAAAACTGAACCAAAGGGTTCAGTCCCTTTGTAATTGAACCAATCCGGTTCAGTCCGGTTCCAACCGGTCCAGTTGCCTTGCTGACGTCATGATGACGTCAGCCCTGTTATTTATTTTGATTTAAATCAGTGAGGAAACGGCGTAGTTTCATTAAGGTCCATCCGTTTTTTAATCGGGTAGGGGTCCAACCCGACCCGATACTGGTCATCATCCCCAACCTTCCCTGGTTACTGTTGCCCTAAAAACCTGCAGATTTTCACTTTCTAATTCGTAATATTTTGGACAGAATTTCTTGGTGATTTCGATCCCGATCATTTTCTGCATGTTATATCTATCATTTAGCATCCATTTGAAGCTTCGAATCAAGCTCTAGGTCGGTCTGTTTTGAAAACAATAATCCAGACCTGCAACTGACCCATACGACCTCATTTCTCAACTATTTTGTGTGTGTTTTGAAGCTACATGACCTACAGACCATGAGGATCAAGTCCCCATCTATATTTTTCAGTTTAGTTGCATGTATTGACGGATTGCATTTTTGACCCGTAGGTTCATTTCCAATTTCGTGGGGCTATACTGTGTTCTAGGGTCGCGTAGGTAGATGTTTGAGATCCTCTTAGGGTCTATTTCAAGTCTCAACATGCAAAATCCCAAACGGTTATGGTCGAATCAGACCTAGTTTTTCAAGCTTCATCAATGGAGGTTTCCTTCGGGTTTCATGGTTACATGACCTATCCGACACCTCTAAACCATGCAATATATTCAGAATGATTCCTAGGATTAAGATTTAATCATGCATGCAGTCTATACCCGTAGCAGATCCACTAAACAATTCAAAATTTAAAATCAAGAAAATGAAGATAATTTTGAGTATTACCTTCAACAGTGGCTATCTATTCTCTTTGGCTCAGTTCAGTCTCTCAAAAACCTTCTCAGGTCATGCACCGTAGTCCTCAAGTCCCCCTTTGCACTTCAAATGGCCAATCTTCCTCAATGCCCTTTGCATGCAAAGCCTCCTTTCCTTCTTTCTCTACACTCTCACTCTCACCATACCCCACGTACACACACAGTTTGAAATTGCAGAATTCTCTAAAGAGAGAATTTGATGTAAAATAGGGCATTTATATATTGTAGGTTATATACATATAGGTTATACATATATACATATATGTATGAGTACATCTCTGTCCTTAGTGGTGTTAGTGGGGGTTGATTTGATGGAGGTGATGTAGGGTTATGATGAAGGAATGCATGCAAGGCCATTGGCCAATTTGGGTGGTGGCTTGGGCAAGATTATAGGTTATATACATATATTACTGTATATATGCACAAAGTAACTAACAGCTTAGTTGGTAACTTTTTGGGACAAAATTGCTTACCTTGGTAGGTCAAGGGTTCAATTCCCCTTGGCCTCCCAAGTGACCATTTTCTCATATTTTCCTGGTTAAGGCCCTGTTTGGTTGTCGCGGAATTCCAGTTTCACTGTTTTGGCCTTAACTTTCAATCCGTAACTCCTTTTTCAGCGCGGTTTCTTTCTGTCACTTCCTACTCAGAATATCTTTCACTGACCATGGTCCAATGTCAGTTTTTATTTTCTCGAGTTTCCCATAATTAGCTAATTCGAGTTTTATCACTATTAAAAATAGACATTAAATTAGCTAAACCCGACATTTCATTCCCAAAACAGTTTCCCATATACAAAACATGTCGGCTAAGTAATTGGGGTGTTACAACTACCATACATGGTTATCTCTATTTTTGATACAATGTTCAACAAGGTAACTGCAATCTTCGATGATCAAATCCCTATTTTCATGGCTCCGAATCCTAATCAACTTAGGAAGGCCACAATCTATAAATTAAACCCTACAGGTACGCTTTATTTTCATGCTTATTCTTTGGCTTTCAATACAGTCTTTTCAATTCAGTTTACTTACTTAAGCATTAGAGCGGCTACAGCCAGAGCCAATCCGGTGGCCCTCTGATCCCCCTTTTTTGAGTGTTCTACAGGTCGCGGAGTCCAGATTTCTTGCGAGCCGAAAATTGCAGCATCAGTTTGGCGTCGTCTGTGGGAAATGACTAAATCTCGAAGTGACCTACTCGCAAACTTATTCTGCTGCTCACCGGAGAACCATGGCCCCTAATCTCGGCCCACGACAGAATGCTCAAAACCCTCAAAACGCTCAACGTCGGCCGCTTGCCACACGAGCAAGAGGGCTGATGGTTGATCCCATGCGACAAGAGATTGAGTCAATCAAATGGCACAACGAGCTAGTGTAAGAACAACTACTAGCTAAATCTAGAACTCTGGCAATGCTTACACAATATCAAGGGACCAGCCCTCCAAACCCGCCGGTCAATGTTGCTGAGAGAACACAACCCCCTATTGTCACTGAGAATGAAGAGCCCCATGAGGAGGCTCCAAATAACCGACCTGGACACCCCCAGGGTGTTGCTCACGTCGGCAGAGATCCACAGCCATCAGCAGTCCCAGGCTGGGGAACGTCAGCCTTTGTCCCTAACGTCTATTACCGAAGCACTACTAGAGCCCCAACTCCAAGAGCTTCGGGAGCACATCCGGCACCACAAGAGCCTTAGCCCCAAGCGGTACCAATCCCTCCAGCTCAGAGCCCTCCTCCGACCGAGGCACATGCTTAGCCTGATTACCCTGAAATCGAAGCTATAAGGCAAAGTTCACAAGAAGTCCGGCTTAGAGACCCACGGAGGGTCGAAGAAATTGCAGAATCTATGGACCGAACAGTAGTTGTGAGAGGTGTCCAGAACCCTCCAGAGTAGGACGAGTTAGCCAGGCTTCTCGGAAGACTTGCCACCTCATTCACTCCTACCATCATGTCAGAAGAAAGACCAAGGAAGTTCATTGTGCCAAAATTCACCCTATATGATGGGACTAGAGACCCAGGAGATCATCTATCACACTACCATCACGCGATAGCCCTTCACGGGGCCTCTGATGCCTTTGTGTGCCGAACTTTCATTACTAGCTTAAAAGGTACCGCCCTAAAATGGTTCCACCACATCCCACCAAACTCAATTACCGGCTTCTACGAGCTCGGTAGGAAATTCCTGGACAAGTTCATGACGAGTAGAAGGCTCAGAAGGGGACCAGAGTTCCTGCTAAATGTCAAACAAACTAAGCAAGAGTCCCTCAGAGCTTACATTACATGCTTTAATGCCGAACTCATGGAGATTACTGACTGCAACCTAGGTTTCCTCGTAGCTGCCTTAACTTCTGGTCTTGCTCACAGTGGCTTTTTAGATTCCTTGACAAAGAGTCCTCTTGCCGACATGGCGACATTAATGGATCAGGCCAGGAAGTATATCAACTTGGAAGAAGCTAACCGCACGTCCTAAAAGGGCAAGGAGCAAACCCAGAGGGACAACCCGAAAAGGGAAGACCATAAGAAGGACGACCATAAAAGGGACCCCAGCAAGATAAGAGCCAGGAGTCCAGAAAAGAGAGCGGCACCCAGGGTTGTTTATAATTCCGGACCAAGGGAGCTTACTAACTTTACCCCTTTGAACACTACACTGGCTCAGGTACTTCGGCAGATCCGAGATCGGGAGAACCTAAGATGGCCAGAACCGATTAAGGGAGATCCCAGCCTTCGGGACCAAGGTAAATATTGTAATTTCCACAAAGATCATGGGCATACGACTAACTCATGCAGGTCCCTTAGATATGAGGTTGAGCAGCTCATAAAGAAAGGACGTCTTCGGGAGTTCATTAAACAGGACAGGAGGCAGAACCTCCACGAAGATAAGCCTTAACAAAGGACAGACCAAAGGCCCGAGCAGAGACCAGAGCAGAGGGAAGGACGGAATGAGCCTCAAAGGCAGAACAACCATGTCATTTACGTCCTCTATGCAGACTCCCCTATTACAGGAATGTCAAACAAAGCCAAGAAGAGGTATGCTCGGGAGGCCAGGACTGCCCCAGATGTATTGCAGATCACCAACGTCGAAAAAAGGCTCAAACCAGAACCAAAGATCCAGTTCACAGAACAAGATCTAGCAGGGGTACACTGCCCTCACAGTGATGCCCTCGTCATCACTCTCAAGATTGCCAACTTTGACATCAAAAGAGTTCTAGTTGACACCGGCAGCTCTGTTAATATACTGTTCTATGAGCCACTCAAACAGATGAAGATTAACCACAACAGTATCAAGCCTACCACCACAGTAATGGCAGCATTTGATGGCAATCTCAGTACCCCATTGGAAAGGATCGACCTGCCTACTACTGTATGGGAGGGTGAAGGACAGAAAACCACCATCTCAGAATACATGGTGTTGAATATGAAATCTCCCTACAATGTCATAATTAGGAGACCATAGCTACACCAAATAGGGGTCGTTACCTCGACCCTCCACCAATGTTTGAAGTATGTCCACAATCAGAATGTTTATTCTGTCAAAGGATGCCAGCCGACTTCTTGCGAATGCCATGTCATTGCACTCAAGGAGAAGACTACAAAATAGCAATTACAGTATGCTTGGGACTGTGTAGATCCAATTTTCTCCCGCACTCCCGAGGAGGAAGGTTACCCTTCTAGAATTGAGGAACCCCTAAGTCCAAAAGGACGGGACAGCAGGGCCAAACCCATTGGGGAGCCCATCAAAGTATTAGTCAGCTCAGAATCAGAAGGGCGTTATTTGTATATTGGTCCAGACCCGACACATGCCGAGCAAGATAAGATAATTAGGTTTCTGAAAGACAACCTCTGCATGGGAGACCAAAGATATGGAGGGTATAGATCCAAACCTTATAACTCACAAGCTGATGGTAGATCCAGACCACCCACCAGTAAGACAAAAAAGAAGGCCGCTAGCTCTAGAGCGGCATCAGATCATAAACGAGGAGGTCCAGAGGCTGCTTGAAGCCAAGATGATACGTGAAGTGTTCTACCTAAACTGGCTGGCCAATACTGTTCTAGTCAAAAAGAAAAACGGCAAGTGGAAAGTCTGCGTTGACTATACAGACCTCAATAAAGCTTGCCCCAAAGACAGCTTTCCACTACCAAGGATAGACCAGCTGGTTAACGCTACTGCAGGCACGAACTTATAAGTTTTATGGATGCCTATTCTGGGTATAACCAAATCCAGATGTACCCTCCAGACCAGGAGAAGACGGCCTTCATAACCGAACGAGGTCTATATTGCTACAGAGTAATGCCGTTAGGTTTGAAGAATGCTGGGGCCATATACCAGCGGTTGGTCAACAAACTGTTCAGCTCACTCCTCGGAAATACCATAGAGGTGTACATTGATGACATGCTGGTCAAAAGTTTACAGAAAGTAAGTCACCTCAAGCACTTATCCCAGACCTTCGATATCCTAAAATAGCACAAGATGAAGCTCAATCCCTCGAAATGTACCTTCGGGGTGACGAAGGGAAAATTTTTGGGATACATTGTCTCTCAGAGAGGCATCGAGGCAAACCCCACTCAAATCCGAGCTCTGATTGGACTGGAGTCACCAAAAACCAGAAAAGACATTCAGGCACTGAATGACAGAATTACTTCACTAAACAGGTTTATCTGCAAGTCCACTGATCGTTGCCTACCCTTCTTCAGAGCTTTAAAGGGTAACAAAGCTTTATAATAGATGGAAGAGTGTGAGAAAGCTTTTCAAGAACTGAAGGAATACCTGGCCTCTCCAGAGCTCTTGTTAAAACCGGTCCAAGGGGAAAAGCTATTCCTCTACCTCGCAGTCTCTGAGAACGTAGTCAGCTCTGCACTAGTCAGACAGGACAAGGGAGTACAGAGGCCCATATTCTATGTCAGTAGGGCATTGCTCGACACAGAAAAGAGGTACCTAGAGGTTGAGAAGCTGGCCTTCGCTTTGGTAATATCAGCTCGGAAACTCAGACCTTATTTCCAAGCTCATCCAATTGAAATCCCAACAGCTTATCCCCTGAGGTCAATATTGAGGAAGCCTGAGGTTTAAGAAAGATTAGTAAAGTGGTCTGTTGAGTTAGGAGAATTTGACATATCATCTATACCACGGAACTCCATCAAGGGACAAGCCTTGGCAAATTTCATTGCTGAGTTTCCCCTGGCACTTTAGGACAAGGCGCAGCTCCTTGAAACTTTGGGGGCATGGCAGCTCTATATCGATGGGTCATCAACCGATCAGGGTTTAGGAGTGGGCCTGGTATTGCAGTCCCCTGACGGGCTCCTATCGAAAAAAGTAGTTAGCTTGGGATTCAGAGCTTCCAACAATGAAGCAGAATACGAAGCCCTAATCCTAGGCATGAAGTTGGCTTTGGAATGCGAGGTTCAAAACCTTAAAGTCTTCTTAGATTCCCAGTTGGTGGTAAGCCAAGTCCTAAGGGAATTCTCCATTAAAGATGATAGGATGCTTCGGTATTCCGAACTAGTGAACCTTTTGAAGCACTCCTTTCAGACGTTCTCTATCCAGAAAATAGAAAGAAGCCAGAACTGCAAGGCAGATGCTTTGGCAAACATGGTATCCTGCCTAAAGTCAGAAGGAAACTCTGCAATAAGAATTCCCTACCAACCAAGACCCAGCATAGAGGAAGCCCAAGTTGCCTAAGTTGCTGAACAGCCCCAGAACTGGATGACCCCAATCCTCCAGTACCTGGAATCAAGGCTCCTCTGATAACTGGTTAAAAAGCGCATATTTATTTTGTTAACCTTAGATATTCTTGCACTTTTATTATTTTAATTTCTCCAATCTATATGCATTTGCTAGTTAATTCTTATTTTATCTTTTTGCAGAGAAAGCTTGACAAATTTGATGATTTAGTGGTGGATTTGGAGCAAAAAAGGAAAATATTGGGCTTTGAAGTGCTAAAAGAAGTGGAAAACAAGTGATTTTGGGTTAGAAGAGAGGCTTGGTCCATATGTTGGTGGACCATGGCCTATTTTAGCATTATAGGCTCTGTTTACTTTATTTTCATGATTTTCTTATTTTGTGGGGGTAATTTTTGGAAAAGAGGGCATATGTTGTAACCTAGGGTTTTGGAAAAGAGAGGAGGCCGTCTTGGAGATCTAGAGGAGAAGAAGAAGGAAGAGAAAGACGACTCTAAAGAGGAGGATGAAGAATTCCATGGCTATGGTGGTCTCCTCTTCCACTATCATGGGCTAAGTTCTCTCATTCCTAGGGTTTAGATGAAACCCTAGTCACGTAATATTGTTTCTTTGTATTTTATTTTTGGGTTAATTAATCTTGGATGTTGATTGTATAACGTTAGGATTTTATTAAAGCATTGATCGTATTATTCAGTTTCACATAATCAATTTCTGTGATTTTGTTTATGTGGTTATACAATAGTAATATGTGTACATACATCAAAACCGTAGGACGAGTTATAACTCAGGGAAAACAAATTGTGACTATGACCTTAGAATTAGCGTAGACAATTTGTGTTGACCAAAGATGATTCGTGCTTAGGGTTTTGGTGCGTGATTTTCTTGATGATTGTATTGAGGCTTGTTGCCAAAATACATCTTTTACATCCAAATTTAATGGCCCAAGAATTAATACAATTGAAGCTAGTTACAAGATTAGTGGTGGATTCAACCCCTAGGAATTCTCTTTTAATTTGATTCCTCATTAATTCAATTAAATATTTGCTTTAAGTATAGTTCTCATTTAATTTTAGGAAAGAATCAACAAACAATCACTCGTGAATTTGAATTAAAATTAATCTCAACTTAGGTTTTTAAACAATCAACAGTCTCTGTGGGTTCGACCCTTACTTCTCTACTATACTAGTAGTTTAGTTTGGTAATTTTATTGATTTCCACGACAGATCAATTTTTGGCGCCGTTGCCGGGGACTGTTGGATTGTTAAAAAATTGAGTAGCTGATTTTTATTTTAATTCTTTATTTTCTGCTATTATTCTTTTTCTTTGTCTTTGGTGTGCAGCAATTATAAAAAGCTAAAGAGAAGCGGAGTCGATTGGAGCAAATGCGGGTTGGTACAAAAAAATCATAAAAGAAGAAAAATTCTACTTGCTTTGCAATCTATCACGGTGAAATCTTTCCCTTCTCTTTGCATCTTATTTTTGCTACAGTTGGTATATTTGATTGGGTAGGTTTATTTGTTTTATGTTTGGTTGCCGTTCGTGCAACCTAGACTTAGAAAAATTAGACCTTGAGCTAGAAAGAACCTTGAGAGCTTTTCGTAGTTTGTCCATTAAGTCAGAGGTTTTAGGAAATCCTATTTCTATAGACATGGCTGATAATGGTGGACAACAACAACCACAGTCTCTTAAGGCTCATTTTTCAGTGGATGTGGTTGCAAGATTGAGGATCCTTTGGAGAGATGTTTGACTTACTTTGATAATGATGCTTTCGATATTGATGCTTCTATTGAAGAAGTCAATTCATTACTTGATTGTTCTCCTTCTAGAGACTATCCTCCTTGGAAGTCTAGACCGGAGCCCTTACCTAATCTTGCGAGCACCCCTGCTCTTCCATTTTTAGAGGTTCCTCCAAAGCTTGAGTTGAAGCCACTCCTGGCTACTTTTAAGTATTCATTCTTAGGACCCGATGACACTCTCCCTATTATCATTGCTTCTAATCTTCCAAGTGAGCAAGAGTGCCATCTTCTTGAGGTTCTTAGAGAGCACAAAGGGGCTATAGGTTGGTCCCTAGCCGATTTAAAAAGGATTGATCCATCTATTTGTATGCACCATATTCATTTAGAGGAGCTTAGAAATGATGCGTATGAGAGTTCCCGTATTTACAAGGCTCGGACTAAGACGTTCTATGATTCTCACATTAATCGTAAGTCCTTTGAGCCCGGTCAAAAGGTGTGGTTGTTTAACTCTAAATTACGGTTGTTTCCTGGGAAGTTGCGGTCTAGATGGGATGGTCCCTATGAGGTTGTTCAATCTTGGTCTCATGGTACGGTAGAAATTCATAACCCTCGGAGTGGCCAAACTTTCAAAGTTAATGGCCAAAGGTTGAAATTGTTTATTGAGGGTGTGGAGGAAGGGAATTTGATTGAGGAGATTGGTCTTGAAGACCCAATTTATATTGATTAATGTTTTTCTCCTCTTGCTGTGTCTGGCTGAAGACATTAAACTTAGCTCTTCTTTTGGGAGGAAACCCAATTTTATTTTATTTTATTTTATTTTATTTTATTTTATTTTAGTTTAGTTTAGTTTAGTTTAATTTATTTTATTTTGTTTTTGTTTATTTTTGTTGTTTTTAATTGAGTTTTCTTTTTATTGTTTTATAAGTGTTTAGTATTTATTTTATTCTTATTGTTTAAAAAAAAAAAGGGGTTTCTCTTTAATCATTTTTGTTTTTTGGACTAAAAAGCTCGACCATTTTCTCATTTTTTCCCCCAAATGTTTCTGGTCCAAAAAGCTCGAGCACTCGCCAAAAAGCTCGAGCACTTTTTCATCAAAAATTGGTTAAACATTCTGCCCCGAAAAGCTCGAGCACTCCAAGAAAAGCTCGAGCTCTTTTTCTTCCCTCAAAGCTCTTAAGGTGCTGTCTTAAAAAGCTTGAGCTTTTCTCAAAAAGCTTGAGCACTTTTAATTCAGTTTTTTTTTTTAAAAAAAAAAACAAAATCAAAAATCAAAAGAAAAAAACAAAAAGAAAAGAAAAAAAAAAACCTAATCAGAAAACTTCCATCTCCACCACCGAGACCGTACCATCATCTCCATCTCGCAACCGCCATCACAACCCCACCGCCCATTACTTCCAACCGCCGCCGAGCGCGTCTCTCTCTCTCTCTCCCTCCACCATTGCACCGCACCACCATCTTCCATCACCACCGAGCCACCACTGCTCCAACCGCAGCGCCTCCAACCACAGCCGTCCACCGCCGCACCCTTCATCGCCATAGCCAACGCCGCCGCACCAGTTAGCACCACCACACCCATCAGATCCCCGACGCCCCCACACCCCAGCCGCACCGTCGCCGCTCCACCCCCAACAGATCCGGCAACCGCATCTCCATCTCCACCCCCGACGTGCCTCCACCACCACCGACTTCACCTCCATAGCCATAGCCCGTCACTTCCCTCACCCCAACCGAACCCCCAGCCGAACCTCCATAACCACCGCCAGCCGCGCCTCCAAACCCATCCCCTCCGCAACGCCGTTGTGCCCAACTCCGACCGCACCCACACCTCCACCCATCACCAGCACCGCCATCACCATCGCAGAGCCCCTAACCATCATCTCCATCATCTTCCCTCACCTCAACCGAACCCCCAACAGAATCACCCTCACCAACCCAACATCAACACCATCCTTTCCAGCCTCCTCACTTCCAGAAATAGAGTCCAACTGTAAGTCATCATAGTCATCTGTTGCTTTAGTTCGAATAACTTCATTGTTGAGACTATCAGAATTCATAATTCCATAAGAACTGGGAATCATGGTGGGAGCCCTCCCAAATTTCCCTTCTGATGATGTCGGTCCGCAAGCGGACCTTTTGTGGTTTTCTACAATTCAAAATTTTCCTTCAATCACATTGATCATGAAGATTATCCACAGCCTTAATGAGAGAATTTAGAACCACCTTTTGCACCGTCATCAACTGCGGTTTTTGTTGATATATTATTACCTCCCTTTGTTGTTCACTCATAAAGCTTAATCTCCATCTCTCATCTCTCATAACCTCAAGTCAAACTTCTAACTTTTTTTATTTATTTATTTATTTATTATTTCTATGTTCTTGTTTTGTTTTTAGTTTTTCTTTTTACTTTTTTTTTATTTTCTTTATTTTTTTTATTTTAGGTTCGTTTATTTTATTTTATTTTATTTTATCTATTTATTTATTTATTTTTATTTTATTATTTATTTTAGTTTATTTTGTTATTATTTTGTTTTTCATTTAAAACAAAAAACAAGCAAAAAACAAACAACACAAAAAAAAAAGCAAAAAAAAAAAAAAAATGGCACTTATTGGCATATTGATTCTCTTTTCCCAATTTGTTTTGTTATGCCTATATTTAGATTCTATGTCCCTAATAATTTTTATTATTTGGTTTATTATTGTAGGGATTCATGGGTCGCCCGAAAGCTTCCAAAAGCCGTGCCATTGCAGTTGAATCCACTTCACGCCAACGACCCATTCACACCCGTCAAATTCACCTTGAGCAACCAAATGAGAAATGGGCCACAAAACCAATTGCTATCCAGACTACATTTGATGTGGGCCTGTTCTTTCGGGACGATCCTACAACCGTATAGGCGGTCCAAGAGTTCTGCCACCGCCACTTACAAGCTTTGCTAGCCCCGTCCGATGTTGCGTACCCTTGGTTGGTTCGCTTGTTCTATCAAAACATGTATCTTCAGCCGATAACCAATCCGGGGGTATTGTATACTAAAATTGATGATGAGGTGATCGCTGTAACCAAACAGTCTATTGCCGATGCCTTGGGTTCTCCTCTTCAGTCTCACCTTGCTCACTTGCCTCAGTTATCAGTTTCACAAAAAGTCCATGCTTTGAGCACTGTTCCATTGGGTCACTCTACACCAAATCACATTCTACGTTCTCAACTTCCATGGCGGCTTTGGTTTGTTTATTCGGTGCTCAAGAAGAATGTGTGTCCCAATGGTCATGACCAACAACGGCGAGGGGATTTCCTTGATGCCCTATATGCTTTGGAGAATGGTTTTTCTTGTGACATTGCTGACATGATTTGGAAACAAATGTCTACTTGTTATAAGCAGTTCATCAAGATGCCCACACAGCGTGCTCAAGCATGGCCTCTACACTTTGCCAATCTGATCACTATATTGGTTCGAGCCGATGGATATGCCACTCCTCCCACTCAGCCGTCTGATACTACTTGTGTTTCTTATGGCCAGCATCTCTGGGCTGTCAGTTGACGCAGATTGGTTCGGGAAAGTGGGCAGCATCCTAAGTTGTCTCGGCAACCTATGTGGCTTAGTAACCCTACTGAGATTCCTCCATCCACATCCACTGGACCTTCATCTCCTCCCATTTCATCCCCGATGTTGCTTCCTACCACCTCAGAGGATAGATCACATTCCGACTATAGCCGTCTTGAGCAGCAGTTTGATGCATTTGAGGCTGAGTATCAGCGTGATATCGCAGAGACTCATCGCCTCCTTCGGGCTATTCTTGCCACTCAGCGCCCGCCTTCTGATTCACCGGGCTCTTTGCCCCCTTATGTAATGACCCGAAAAATTTTTTTTTTATATATAAAATTTTCTTTGGTTATTAAATATTTTTTTTAATTATTGTTATTTTTATTTATTATTGTTGGTATTAAAAATGTGAGATTTATATAATGTATATATTATTATTGTTGTATGGTGTATGTATGTGTAGCATGTATGAATATGTGTGAGATGATTTCATGTGTGTGTATATATATATATATATATAGCAGTGTGCATGTGTACAACAGACCTGGGGAGTGTGTGTGTGAGGTCTCGGTTAGGTGTGTGTGTGTTTAGTGTGTGTATATGTGTGATGAGTGATATATATATATATATATATATAGGCTTGTGTAGGGCAGCTTTGCATTTAATGCAAAGCTGCATTTGGGGAGAAACAAGGGGCTGAGCAGAGAAAGTCAGGTCAAGGAAGGCTGCAAGTGGAAGGGGGATAGAGAGAGAAAGAGGAGAGAGAAAGAGTCGGTTGTGAGTGTCTCTGTATATGTGTGTGCATCCGTGAGTTAAAGAGGGAAATAGAAGGAGAGGATTGAAGTGGGAAGAAGCAGAAGTGACCAAGAGGAACAGAAGGAGAGAGGAAGCAACCCCCAAAGAGAAAAACAGAAATTTTAGGTAAGTGGGTGCTTCTGTTTTATTTTTTTTAAAAGCATGATAATTAATTTGATGTATAGGGCCTTATAGAGCATGTTGTAAGGTTCATTTTGCAAAAAGAATGAAAGAAAATGACCAAGAAACGAGGGAGAAAATGAGGGTTACAGGTTGGGGGCAATAATCGGGTTTTAGGGGTTTTGTGTTTAAAAACTTGCTAAGATCATGAGAAAGTGTTCCTCTTGAACACAAGAAACCTTTAGGATCAGAATGGGAGGAAAACAATGATTCAAAAGCCATAAAAATGGAGGTTTGACAATCGGCCGGAAAACTGAGAAGAAAAGAAATGAGGTAGATTCACTTCGTTTAAATGGCCCCAAATTATGTTAAAATGTTTTAAAAACATTGTGCGTTAGTTTAGGAATGAAAAT
The DNA here is from genome assembly GCA_008638375.1 of Nyssa sinensis. Lineage (NCBI taxonomy): Eukaryota > Viridiplantae > Streptophyta > Magnoliopsida > Cornales > Nyssaceae > Nyssa > Nyssa sinensis. The sequence continues at coordinate 25,280,925 of CM018040.1, forward strand.
GGCTTTGAAAACACCAAGAAAAATCAAGTTCAAAAACTTGATTTTTGCAGTTTCCGGCGACGTCGCCTGAGAAGGTGACCGGAGACTCACCGGAACCCTACCGAAAAAACGGGGGGAGATGAGGACTGTTCGGGTCCGGATCCGGGTTCGGTTCGGGTCCGGTTCGGGCGGGGCTGAACCGCCCCTGCCACGTGCCGGTCTGAGGTTTTAAATTAAAAACCAAATGGGGCCGTTTGGTTACAAGGTTAAGAAATTGAAAAATTAAAATTGAAACAGGAACAGGGATATCCTATCCCTGTTCTGGTCTGATCCTTGTTTGGTTATCCGGATATGGGATAAGGCTTTTCAAAATTACGGAATTGCCCTTAGACTTTTAGAAATTTAACTTTGACCCAAAACTTTCAGAATTTACAAACTGACCCCCCAACTATTACTTATTGTAATTTGACCCCACCAGATTTAAATATTAATTAAATTAATTAATAAATTAATTTAATTAATTAAATATTCTAAATTAATTCGAAGTCCGAATGAGACAAGTCATTAGTGTATTTTGACTATCTCGGCCATTCTGAGGCCAATGGTTAGGTCCGTTTTACGAGACGGGGTTCCGAAAAAATAAAAGACCCGTAGTAACCTTTAAAATTACCAAAGTGCCCCTGAATTGAAGTACAGTCAAACGAACTCCGAATTAGGTAAACAAATAGTGAAACTTTATTATCTCGAGCATTCCGGACTCAACCATGGAGTCCGATTTGTGAAAAGAGGTCACGAAATGTAAGGACCCGTGTAAGGTGCAAAATGACTGTTTTGCCCTTTTGAACCCAGATGCCCGAATTCAGTTCTACGAAAACCTAAACTTATTTTCTTCGACGTCCCGGACTCAATAGTAGAGTCTAATTTAGCAAAATAGAAACTTATAAGATAAAGACATAAAATTTGATGAATAGCATAATTCAAGTGACAATTGAACTGAGTCTCATGTTATGATTTTAGGGACACGAAAAGGCAAAGAGAAGGTGATCTGACCTTCGGTATTCTTACAGTGATTCCACTATACTACGAGTACACTCTCCCTGTTTGAGGTCGATTATCAGGTACGATATATTGTGCTAAGTAAGGAATAGAATTAAGATTAGGAATACTTGTTCTGCTGCCTTGATTGTTCACATGTTTGCTTGAATGTTCACATGCTTATGTGCTTCATGCTATCTTACTAAAGTTGGGTGACAACGTGGATGATGATTATGTGTATATCGCATGTGTTAGAGTAGTGTGTGAATTATATGCTTTGAGAACTGTTGACATTATGAATTATGCACTTGAAAGCATGCTTTATGTATGAATGAGATGCATCATCGAGATTACATTATGACATGATGAAATCAGAGCATATTGGCATAGTGTGATTCCTTAGACATGGCGTGGGTTAAGCACTTGGTGCTTTGCATTATGAGGGTGCAGATCCTGTGGTGAAAAACCCAAAATCGGCCAATAGGTACTGGCGAGCCTGACGGATTCCGGACTGTGAAGCGAGACATACAAGGTACTCATGCCGGCGGGGAAGGACCGTATCATGAGACATGGGTGGGCATAGAGTTGCATGGGTGTGTCACGCATACTACTCATATACTGTATATTGTTTATGTGCTGCCATCATGATATTGAATTCCATATAGAAATAACTGTACACTTGCACATGCCACGACCTTAGTTTTGTTTCTTGCATTAGCATTATATTGTACCAGCATGTTGAGCTGACCCCTTTAGTGGGGCAAACATTTCAGATGATGTCCCAGCTGTACGAGACGAGGAGATGATCTGATTAGGGACTACGTTAGGCCCGAGGGGCGCTTTTGATATTGTGAAAGGGCATAAGCCCGAGACTGTATTTTATTTTGTATGTTGTGAATAAATGGACCAAACCTTATGTATGTATCAGAACAGTATGTAAAATGTATGTGATCGTCCTTAATTATCTTTTATTCCTTTATTATTTTATTTTCTTTTGTCTCGTTATTCGTGCCTCGGGTTCGCTGGAATTCGGGGTGTGACACCTTAGCTCTCTCCATTCAGGTGCACTCCTTCCTTGTACTTCTTTTGTTCTATTTCATGTTGTTTGCTGTCATGTCCCCTTGAGGACAAGGTGTCAAGTAAGTTTAGGGGAGTTGCTATTATTTTACCTACTTGAGCTCAATATACTTCATGATTATAATTTTATTGTTTTGAGCGTATTCATGTATTTCTGAGCTTGCATGAGAATCATTGTGATAGTTGTGCACTGTTAGTGATTTGTCTTTCCCTAACTTTCATAATTGGAGACAAATTGGGTTGCTACTCTTGTGACTCTATGATTTGATGGTTAGACTGTGAGACTCTAGTATCATGATGGCATTTACTGAGACTTATAACCCATGTTATGTAGATTTGAGCTTTAACTTTATTTTGAGTGTTATACAGTTTGCATATCTCCATTCTATCAACTACCATTGTCACATGTCTAAGGTCAGTCAGTTCAGATGTCGGATGACACTTCTTGCCTTTGGGGAATGAAACTAGGCCCTCTTTCTACTTTGAGCCCGTTCGTTTGTTTCTTGCATCTTTACATTATTTACCTGATTGGAACCAAGCTGAGCGTTCATTATTATATCTTTCTTTTCATAGCCAATAGCCTCGCTTTGGATGAAGAAGCTGGGTGATTGTTCTTTGAGAATTTGGTATTGTGAAAGTAGAGAAGTGAAGATGTACTTTTTTCTTTTATTGTAATTTTATTCGGTATCAAAAAAAAAAAAAAGAAAAAAAAATCAAAAAAAAAAATGAAGAAAAAAAAAATTATTTCATTGCCTTTTCCTTTTCTTTTTGGTTTGCTCAAGTGAAAAAGTTGTGAGTAGTTTGAGAACGCTTTTATTGAAATTTTGGGAGTGGTGTTGTACTGTTCAAAAGAGATGATGAGTTTGGAAAACTGCAGTTTATTCACTTCAACTTTTTTGCTTATCACATGGAGATTATTGTTCACTTACCCTTACATTATCATTGACCTTGACCTACATTACAACCAGAAACAAAGACCTAGCCGACCCCGAATGTGTAGTAGTTGATGATTGAGGATGTGACTGTAGTGATCATGTGACAGTGGGAGTTGATTTTCGTAGTGGTTAGAATTCTCTCTATATTATTCTTGTTGTGCTTTCATTCATGTTTGCATGTGGATCATTTGATTTGTACTCAGCAATTATTCTATCCACATGTATGAGAGGATACATATGCACCCCATCTCTGTGAGCTTCATTTGCGAGTGATATCTTTTGGTGAGATTTGGAGTCAAAGTAATGCCTGTTTGAAAAGAAGTTTCATTGCCTAGACATTTTGTTATGGTTATTGCTTTTATGCACACTGATTCTATCCATTTATGAGCACTTGGGAAATTCACAGGTTTCTTTTAGTAAGATAATTGTTACTTTGCTTCGATTGTAACTTTGTTATACGCTCATTAAGATTCATTTTTATTAATTGCGGAGTATATTGTGTTCAAGTTGAGGGGTGTCGAATTTTGTGGGTAGATTCACTACAAACCCTCACGAGACTATAACTCGTCCACTATGGTAACCTAGGGGTTTAAAGCCTTATTGCATAGGGTAAATGCAATCGTGTATCCCACAAATGAGGATTTAGTTAGTTTTATTTTGTCTCTTGTTTTCTTGGCTTTGCTCGAGGACTAGCAAAGTGTAAGTTGGGGGGTGTGATAACTGGTTAAAAAGTGCATATTTATTTTGTTAACCTTAGATATTCTTGCACTTTTATTATTTTAATTTCTCCAATCTATATGCATTTGCTAGTTAATTCTTATTTTATCTTTTTGCAGAGAAAGCTTGACAAATTTGATGATTTAGTGGTGGATTTGGAGCAAAAAAGGAAAATATTGGGCTTTGAAGTGCTAAAAGAAGTGGAAAACAAGTGATTTTGGGTAAGAAGAGAGACTTGGTCCATATGTTGGTGGACCATGGCCTATTTTAGCATTATAGGCTCTGTTTACTTTATTTTCATGATTTTCTTATTTTCTGGGGGTAATTTTTGGAAAAGAGGGGATATTTTGTAACCTAGGGTTTTGGAAAAGAGAGGAGGCCGTCTTGGAGATCTAGAGGAGGAGAAGAAGGAAGAGAAAGACGACTCTAAAGAGGAGGATGAAGAATTCCATGGCTATGGTGGTCTCCTCTGCCACTATCATGGGCTCAGTTCTCTCATTCCTAGGGTTTAGATGAAACCCTAGTCACGTAATATTGTTTCTTTGTATTTTATTTTTGGGTTAATTAATCTTGGATGTTGATTGTATAACGTTAGGATTTTATTAAAGCATTGATCGTATTATTCAGTTTCACGTAATCAATTTCTGTGATTTTGTTTATGTGGTTATACAATAGTAATATGTGTACATAAATCAAAACCGTAGGACGAGTTATAACTCAAGGAAAACAAATTGTGACTATGACCTTAGAATTAGCGTAGACAATTTGTGTTGACCAAAGATGATTCGTGCTTAGGGTTTTGGTGCGTGATTTTCTTGATGATTGTATTGAGGCTTGTAGCCAAAATACATCTTTTACATCCAAATTTAATGGCCCAAGAATTAATACAATTGAAGCTAGTTACAAGATTAGTGGTGGATTCAACACCCTAGGAATTCTCTTTTAATTTGATTCCTCATTAATTCAATTAAATATTTGCTTTAAGTATAGTTCTCATTTAATTTTAGGAAAGAATCAACAAACAATCACTCTTTGTGAATTTGAATTAAAATTAATCTCAACTTAGGTTTTTAAACAATCAACAGTCTCTGTGGGTTCGACCCTTACTTCTCTACTATACTAGTAGTTTAGTTTGGTAATTTTATTGATTTCCACGACAGATCAATTTTTGCCAGAAGATAAAAACAAAGCAAGAAGAATCCGGATCAGAGCGGCTCGGTACCTGATTCTGAACAATAAGCTTTACAGAAGGTCTTATTCTCAACCCCCGTTGAAATGCTTAGCTCCAGAAGAATCTCAGTATGTCTTGGTTGAAATACACGAAGGAATTTGCAGGAAGCATAACGGGGGTAGAACAATAGCTCACCGGGCTCTAACACAAGGCTATTACTGGCCTAGTATGCTGAAGCAGGCTAAGGAGTACGTCCAGAAGTGCGACAAATGCCAAAGGTTTGCCCCATATCAACAGCAGCCTCATCACGAGCTCATCCCAATTACCAGTCCTTGGCCCTTTGCTCAGTAGGGGATGGACATTATGGGCCCATTACCCAAAGCCCCATCAAATAGGAAGTATCTTTTGGTAGCCATTGACTACTTCTCTAAATGGGCTGAAGCTGAACCTCTAACACATATCACTGAGAAGGAAGTTGAAAACTTCACTTGGAAGAACATTGTGTGCAGGTTCGGGATACCACGTGTAATCATCTCTGATAATGGAACATAGTTCACTGGCAAAGTCTTTAAGAAATTTTGTGAAAATCTCAACATCAGGCAACACTTTACCTCTCTAGGCCATCCACAAGCGAATGGGCAAGCAGAGGTCACCAACCAAACGATCCTTGATGCATTAAAGAAAAGGTTGGAGTAGGCCAAAGGAAAGTGAGCGAAGGAACTTCCTAGGGTTCTTTGGGCCTACAGAACAACCTGAAGAACTCCCACCTCTGAAACCCCCTTCTCACTAGCCTATGGTACAGAAGCAGTAATCCCGGTGGAGATCGGTATGCCGACTTTAAGGACTGAAGCCTCCGAACAAGAGTCCAATGATCAGCAGTTGGCAGAAGATTTGGATTTGCTTGAAGAAAAAAGGGATCAAGCTAGAATCAGGATGGAAGCCTATCAGCAGAGAATGGTCGACAACTCCAAAGCAGGGCTCCGGATGGTCAGCTTTCAAGTTGGAGACCTTGTCTTGAGAAGAGCTTTTCCAAACACCAAGGATCCCACTATGGGAAAGCTGTCACCCAACTGGGAAGGCCTCTACAGAGTGACGAAGGTTGTTAGGCCTACCACTTACTGGCTAGAAGACATGGCTGGGAAATCCATTCCTAGACCTTGGAATGTAGAACATTTACAGAAGTATTATCAATAAAGATTTTTTCCTTTTTAATACTTCCACAAAGTGTTCATCTCTAAAATGCACAGACCTTCAGGGTCTGGTCCATCTCTAAATGCACAGACCTTCAGGGTCTGGTCCATCTCTAAATGCACAGACCTTCAACGTCTGGTCCATCTCTAAATGCACAGACCTTCAGCGTCTGGTCCATTTCTAAATGCACAGACCTTCAGGGTCTGGTCCATCTCTAAATGCACAAACCTTCAGTGTCTGGTCCATCTCTAAATGCACAGACCTTCAGAGTCTGGTCCATCTCTAAATTCACAGACCTTCAGAGTCTGGTCCATCTCTAAATTCACAGACCTTCAAAGTCTGGTCCATCTCTAAATGCACAGACCTTCAGAGTCTGGTCCATCTCTAAATGCACAGACCTTCAGAATCTGGTCCATCTCATGCATAGACCTTCAGAGTCTGGTCCATCTTTTAAAATACAGACCTTATAATCTGGTCCAGCAAGTATTCAGACTCAATGATTCAGTCCGTTTAAAGGCATCAAGTTCCAATGTTTACAACTACTTTCCAATTGTTATTATTTACACAAGTTTCCTAGATCGGCAGATCCTCAAAGTTGATTCTTAGATTACTTGGTTTATGTGCTACCAAGCAACAACATTACATTGCCTTAGCATCTGCAGTAGCTTAGTGTACTTCAATTCAAATCACAAGTGTTATGTTTCTTTGGTCTACTCCCAGAACACACAAACAGAACCATTGGTGAAAAGTAATTATCAGCAGTGCTCGGATAGATGTTTCAACTCCAAAAGAACACATCCAATTAAAAGGCGCATCAGATTTTAAGAAAAGGGAGCAAATTTTATTGATAATCCATAAAGGTTACAAGAAGACTAGAAAAAGAAAAAACAAATACACAAAGCTACGACAATTTTGGACGAGACGTTGTCTGTTCTGCAACAGCATGGCTATCTTCCTTGAATCTTGCTGGTACAGGGGAAAGGGTTCAGAGTTCCACACCACCATTACCGCCGCCACCGGCTTCCATTTGAAATGAAGGAACCCTGAACCCCAATCTGCATCGTACCCAGGCCATTTCATCATCACTGGTACTGGTATCAATACCAACGGAGGATGAAGGCTCTGGGTCTTAGGAAACCTCCATTCTCCACCTTCGTTTTCCTCAAATCTGGCACGACACCCAAGCCAAATTGGGCAAGGGTCTTTGCCAAGACACCAAGGAGAGGAGGCATCCCACCTTCGTCTTCATCACCAATACTCCGGGCCTCGGTTGAATCAAGGAGGGCCCACCTCCAATCGGAGAAATCTCGACCGGATAATAAGATGGACAAGAAGATCTTCACCTCCTCTAATCCTTCATTGGAGACTGAATCAAAGGGAAGGATAATTTTCGGCCACAGTTTAATCATTCCCAACTCGGACTGAAAATCGTCAATCATCTTCAAGCAAATAGCATCTTGTAAGGACATTTGATTCCCTCCAATGGGAAAACAATTTGGAAGCAACAAGCAAAGGAATTAGGGCGCAACAGCATGCCCCTCTCTCATATATATAGGCTCTTGAAGTCCAAAAGCCATCCAACTGGACTGTCGCAATGGTTGAAGGAAAGGTTGGCCTCGAAAACCCAAAAGACAACTGTATAAATGAATGACACATAAAACCGTCCTTTCGGGATACCCAAAAGACGGGATGCAAGATTTCCCCAAACGTACAGCCTTAGTCAAGTAAGCAGAGTCTGGCCCATCTTAATACGAAGGCCCTCTATCCAGTATACAGACCTTTTAGTCTTGGCCATTCCGTTGACCCTTGACAGGCCATGTGTATGACAAAAGACCATCAATTTTGATGTATCTTAGTCCTGGTCTTGGTAACTTAGAGGCAGAAGTTTCAACCATCAGAAGTGATAGTCATGAGATGCCAAGTTACTACTTCAAGTCTTTGGTTCAGAGCAATCTGCCTCAGAATTCTTCAGAATTTACTTCCAAAATATGTGATACAAGATCAATATCAGACCCCTACTCGTCTGATTAAAATTGCCTTCCTATCTTATTCTAAGATGATGAGGCAATCAGAATTAGTCTTCAATCATTGTTCTATTGCAAGTAACGTAGCTCGAAAGACAACTAGCAACGGTAAAAGTGCTGGCCTGAAAAGATCCAGAACAGCCTTACTCGCAATAATTTTCATATCAACCAATAAATCGAAAGGACTGATATACTACAGAGCAGTACAACTCAGGCTACATAGGACAACCAGGAATCCACATGAAAAAAAAGGATGAAAACATTTAAAAAAGACTGTTTCATTCAAAAATTATAATCTGTTACATTGGAGGTTCAAAAATAGAAAAATATACAAATTCTAAGCCTGATCGGCAAGAACAGGCTCAACGACTAGAGAAGGATCGGCAAGAGCGATATCAACCACACCACTCGGAATGGCAGCCTTAGAAGGATCTGCAGGAGGAGCATCAATCACCTCACTTGGAACGGCAGCTTCAGGAGGGTTAACCCTAGGAGGCACAATTGAAGATATGTCAAAATCAGGAAATTTAGCAAGGAACCGAGATCTGAAGTTATTAAAGCCAAACATGATAAAGTTATTGGCCATCCCTTTAAGTTCCATCTTCTTTCTGTCTCGTTCTCTAGCTTGGCCTGCTCCACTGCGTCCTCAAGCTTTTGGTGATAGAGGTACCGCATGCCATCCATCTCCCCTTGGAGTCTCGCCGCCTCCTAAACATGAAAATTCTTCTCTGACTCCATGACGGCCAGAGAATTTTGGGATTTCTTCAGCCTCTCCATAGCTTCGTGAGCCTCAGACTTGGCAGTACCGAGCTGAAGCCTCACCTCGTCCAGCTCGGCCTAGAGTTTGTCAACTTCCTATGAAGCTGGAGAGACTTCCGTCAAAGCAGAGAGGGTATGCAAGGTCTGTAGTATACAGAGCAAGCAGTTCAGTATCCAGTTAAAAACACTTAGAAAAAGGGAAGAGAGATGGAGACCCGAAGAACTTACTTTAACTTGAAGAGAAGCCAGGTCAGCTAAAAGCTTCTCTGGCTTCTGTGGCTTAAGTTTGAGGGGGCCTTTGCCCCAAAAATCCTTCAGAACCTTCTTGGCCGCCTGGTTAACAGCACCAAGGGCCACTGAAGCTGACGCCCCCTTGCCCGTTTGTTTGGATGAGGCTGGGGGGACCATGGAGATAGGGGAGGGTTCCTCCCTCTCCCCCGAGGCTGGTCCAGGGGAGTTCAAGAGTAACCTCCTCCTTTTTGTTTGGAGGGGAGGGTCTATTAGGGAAGGAGCCTCCCTCACTATTGTAGATGAAGATGGCTCGGTCTCCCACCTAGCCATTAGGCCTTTTGTCAGCTCCTCTACACAGTCCTTAGCAGCCATCAAGTTATCAGGATTAACGATGGCAGAATGGTCTCGGTAGCTGGGTCGTAAGAGCTTTTTGTATTGCTTCTGGAGCACAGGAGTGGAGCTCGGCCTCTTCCACACACTCCTATCTGCACAAAAGATACAAAGTTAATCAACTCGGAAATTGATGCACAAAATAGAATCAATGCAGCCATAGGAAAAATTGGGTCTCACCCTTTGGCCCAGTGGTTCGAGGAAATGTTGAGAAGTGGTCTTGAAAGTCCTCATATTCCCATCCTCCTTTTATGAAGAAATACCAGTTCTTGTTGGAAGAGGGCACGAAAGAAAGGGGTCTGAACCCACTGTCAAAGGACATATAATAGAGGCCTTCCGACCTCGTGTATTTTAGATCCATATTGCTACGGATGAGGTCAAGAGACACGTCGCCATCATTCATATGCCCTAACACTATAAAGCTTAACAAATGTCTCCAACTATTGAGATTGAGGTCTACAGGGCAAAGGTTGAACCAACAAAAGAATTGTTTTACAAGGTCGGGAAGAGGGAGTGTCAGTCCCATTTCAAACCAAGCTAAATAGACACAAATTTCTCCCTCTTTAACATCGCATGCACGATCCAGAGCGTCCGGGACCCTAAAAGTAACGTTCGAAGGAAGATTGAACTTCTCCCACAACTCTTCCAACATACTCTCAGTAATTGCACTCTCACCTTCCTCTCTACAGGCGGGTCGACCAGAAGTCTCCCCGGCCCTATTTGGGGATTCCTCAAAAGCGTCAACTATCCTAACCTCTGGACTGGAGGGGGTTCTACCAATCTATCTTCGGCATTTATCAACACATAATGGCTCTACATAGGGCTACGAATGCCTTCATGTGTCGAACTTTTGTCACCAGCCTAAAGGGTACTACTCTTAAATGGTTTCACAATCTTCCTCAGAAATCAAGTAGCAACTTTTATGAGTTCAGCAGGCTATTTCTTAACCGTTTTTTAACAAATATGAAGTTGAGAAAAGGGCTAAAGTTCTTATTGACCGTGAAACAAGCGAAGGGAGAATCACTTCGAGAGTACATAGCTCGATTCAATTTCGAACTCACAGAGATAACCGACTGCAGTTCGAGTTTCCCGGTGGCCGCCCTCACTTCAGGCCTTGGGCTTGGACGTTTTCAAGATTCATTAACCATGAATCCCCCTATCAATATGATAGCACTCATGGATAGAATACAAAAATATATTAATCTCAAAGATACGAAGGCCTCCTTTCAGAAAGCCAAAGAACAAGCTCATAAGGAGGATCAAGTCTAGAAGAGGGATAACAGCTAACAAGAAGAGGACCAAGAGTCCCGACAAGAGAACAACACCTAGAGCCCAGAACAACACTAACTCTGGAAGGTATGGGACTTGTATCCCACTGAATGCTTCTCTTACCCATATACTCCAACAAGTCCAAACTTGTGAAAACTTGAGGTGGCCGAAACCATTAAAAAGCCATCCCGACTCAAGGAATCAAAACAAGTATTGTGACTTCCATAAAGATGAGGGGCACACAATTGAGGAGTATAGAGTTCTGAAGTAGGAAATAAATCATCTCATCAGGAGAGGACGACTAAAAAAGTTTGTCCGCCAAGAAGAGAGGCAGAACCTCTATGACGAAAAACCCCTTCAAAGGAGGCCAGAGCAAAGGCTTGAATAGAGGGAAGTTCAGAATGTTCAATAACAGCAAAATAATCCAGTCATCTTCATCCTCTATGCGGACAATATGATGATAGGGATGTCTAACCAGGTTAGAAAAAGGCATGCTTAAGAAGCAAGGGCAAAGCCCAATGTCATCCGAATCTCAGCCATTGAGAAAAAAATGAAGTCAGAACCTAAGATCCAGTTCTTTGAAGTAGACCTTGTTAGAATACACTGTCTCCATAGTGATGCTCTTGTTATCTCACTCAAAATCACTATTTTTGATATCAGAAGGGTCCTTGTAGACATTGGAAGTTCTACCAATATGTTATTCCAAGAACCCTTCAAACACATGAAGCTCGACTCTAATGACATCAAAGCTACCGTTGTTATCATAACAGGATTCAATGGGAACTAATTACGCCCAAAGAATAGCGCGGTAGTTGTAGTGTAGCTTTGGGGTGTCAATTCCACAAGGAGACAAATTAAAAGAATAACAGAAAGAATTTCTGAAACTAAAGAAAATATTAAACGATTAACGAGAAAATAAAAATATAAAAAGTGATTCAAAAAGAAAATTAAAATTAAACCAAGTGATTAATGGAAGAAAATACTCAAATTAATGAACAACAGAGTGTCGGGAATCCCTTGCACATATCCGGTATTTTAATTATTTTCAATTCATTGATAACTCAATTGGGAATTTAATTTCAAAAATCTCAATCGGAAGATGTAGAATTATGAACCAAAATTAAACCAAATGTAACCCTTTGAAAAATCATTCAACACTTTTAAATCCCACAAATTGTTATTCACGTTGAGAAAACCCAACGACGACAATATACCTAGGGAGTAATATTGCAGCAGAGAATTAAGTCAATATAAATAATTAATTGATACAAACATAATCAAAGAATTGATCTATTCAATAAAAAAAGCATGACTGAATCTATAAACAGAATAATCTCTATGATTATTCGGAGAAGAAAATACCAACAATTGAAAATGATAAACCAAAGAATTTTAATAAATAAAAATCCATCACATGAATGAAAAATAAATTAAATTACCATCTAGTGTGCAAGTTCATCCCTAACCCTACTTGAGAATTTAGTTACCCATAAACACAAGGGATAACATAAATTTCAATGAAAAATAATCTGCCATGAATAGCCTACGGCTATCTTTCTTCCTCTGCGTAAGGAGTGCCTCTGCGCCGCAGCTCTCACCTTCAAATAATGCAATATTTGAGATTTAAAATATTATAAAATAATGCTCAAATATATCTCACTGTGAATAGAAATTAAATTAAATAATATCCATTATATCCCAACATTTCTATTCACATTTTAGCATTTTAATCAAACAATAGGGTATTTAAAGTGCACTTTCGCGCACTCATCAGAAACCTCAGCTTCCTAATGGGTAGAATTGATCTACCAACCACAATAGGAGAGGGAGATGACCAGAAGACCTAGTCTCTCAATACATGGTCCTGGATGATAAATCTCCCTATAATGTCATTATCGGGAACCCTGGATCTACCAGTTAGGGGAAGTTCCTTCAATCCTCCATCAATGCCTAAAATATGTCTACAAAAACAAAGTTCTCACTATTAAAGGTTGTCAGCCCACTATCTAGGAATGTCATGCCCTCGAACTCAAAGAAAGACCTTCCAAATAGCTATTATAGTACCCTCATGAAAGGGAAAACTCTTCATCTCCAAAGCTTCATGAGGCCAAAGAATATCCTTCCGAGATTAACGAGCCACTGATTCTTAGAGGAAGGGTCAGCACGGTCAAACCAATGGAGGAGCCCATCATAGTGCTCATCAGGACTAAAGAAGAGGGAAAGTATTTACACATTGGCTCAGCTCTGTCTCATTCCGAGCAAGAGGAGATTGTTAAATTCTTAAAA